>CAAKHD010000321.1:53467-66115 GCA_901007705.1 Fistularia tabacaria
TTTTTTTAAATAAATTTTTGTTTTTTTTTTTTCCTCTCATTTTATAAACTCAAAAAAATTTTTTTTTTTTTTTTTTTTTTTTTTTTTAATCTAAGATAAAACAGGACTTTAACTTGCGGTTTTCATTATCAGAATTAAGAGTAATCACACAAGAAAACAGAAATGGACTAAAGTAAACCCATATAGCGGTTTAAAGTAATGTGCAGGATATTTCAATACCATTTACATTTTCCAATTTCCAATTCCATGTTGAATTCTGGAAAGAGAACACTTGAAGTAAGGTGATTTTGTTGCTTGAGTTAATTGAGAGTAAGCATATGCTCCATTTCCTCCCATGGATGGTGTAGTTGTCTACATTTCTTTAAACTACTGACATTTGACAATACAAGACCTGTTATAATGGCTTTGTGACTTAACAGCTGTTTTGGGCACTTTGCTATCTCAATAGTGACTGAGGAGCTCCACAGAGCTCACCTGAAACTACCTTCTCTCTGACCATTCACATCCGCAAACGCAGAGAACAGTCTGCCTCAACACACCACAGGGACTG
Organism: Fistularia tabacaria; assembly: GCA_901007705.1. NCBI lineage: Eukaryota > Metazoa > Chordata > Actinopteri > Syngnathiformes > Fistulariidae > Fistularia > Fistularia tabacaria. Next base: position 54,018 of record CAAKHD010000321.1, read on the forward strand.
AGACACACTAACCTTCACCCTGGAAATATCGTTCTGATTTGTTACCCTAAGCATTCAAGTAATACAATACTAACAAGCATGCTGCACTTGTGTTCAGATGGCCCATACTCTTCCCCTTTGTGCTGTGTGAATCATACACACAAACACACACACACACGAAAGAAAAAAAAAAAGAAAGAAAAAAAAAAAAAAAATCACATGACAAATCCATTTACCAGAAAATCCCTTTATTCATCTGTCACTTGCTTTGCTTTGCGGGGAAAAAAGTTCAAGAAGCTGTTTTGAGAATATCTTGTTTCTGAAATCAGATAAAGGGTGAATCTGGCAAATAAATGTGAAAAAAATACAACAAATGCATAGCCTTGTTCCCACACTGGCCTGAAAATAACTCTCCTTATCATTCAGCTGCAAGTGAGGGTGCACAGCCAGTTTACAGCCTGTTCCCAGTAAAGGGTATTTCAATATGTGTTCACAAATACTGAGCCATCAGATGAAAGAGAGGGCTGCTCCACTCAGGGACTGGAGTCCTCACACTGAATGCATGAGTGACTGATTACTTTCTTACCGGTTTAACCTAAAACTCTCTACAAAGAAGAGCTGAGCCATAGCCTGAAGAGGGTAAACTAGAAACAAGAGCTTTCCAAATAATACAAAAAATCAGATTGGTGTATTAAGGAGCTTGTATCATGCAATACGTCCAGCTGCTTTTCGTGCAATTTGAAGCTTTCAGATTCCTCCCTGCCAACAGAAAGTATTCAGTTGTTGAGGGGCACAGAAAGTACAGTCATTTTTGTTTCTTGTAGCAGACACATGGGACAGTGTTAGCCTATTCCCATCACAATCAGCAGAAGGCTGAATGCCTGATAGCTGTGTCAAACAGGCCTGAAAAGTTGCACAAAAAAAGAAAAAAAGTTCATCCTATGTTTTAAAACCTGGGTCAGCATTTACGAAGGTCCATTTCTGCATAAGTGAGCACACAAACCCCAGTGCCTGTTCAAATAGTCTGCAGCTCTCCCTCAGGCAGCTCATGACAACAGCCCAGCAGCAGCACTGTTTGATCTCCAATGTTTTCCTTAATCTGGGTTGTCAAGGTTCGCTTGTTGGAGGCTGTTTACTTTACTTCTCCTACAAAAAAAAAAGTTTTTTTTTCCCCCTCAGACAATGACTAATCCAAAGACCGGGAAGGAGGGAGAACCGCCAGCAAGTTGTTAAAGCTGCAGTTTTCCTTTTGTAAATTTTAAGATGGTCTAAGTTGGCAGCTTGCAACCTTAAAGTACAAAACACCATTTTAATACTTCACTCTCATATGTTTGTAAATCACTCTCAACAGATAACGCATACATTTGTAACACGAGCCTTTTTGGTGGCAATGTTAAATCAAAGAGTATTACCTCAGAACCAAATATGTAATTTTATATATATATATATATATATATATATATACACACACACAGTAAAAAAACCTTCATTAGAAATTTTACTTTTGAGTTTTACTTGTCTGTAATACACCTGCTATGGGATGTTTATTGAATTATTGAAATAAGTAATTACTCATTTATGCATAAATATCGATGTGCGGTTTTACTTTGAAAGTTTCAAAGTTGTAATACATATTCAGAGAGCTAAATTCCTTTAGAGTGGAAAAGAAATTCCCTCAATTTATAAAAAACACACAATTGTTGATCTAATACAATTTAAACAATGATTTTTTACGGGTCATAATACTGTTCAACTTCAATATATTTAGTGCTATGAAATATGTCCAGCCATGTCAGGTTCATTCGACTGGCCTCGCTTTTTTTTCGCCCTTACCAAGTATACCCACAACACGGCTTCCTTCTGTTAGCGCGGTACTTTAACTGCATATTTTTAAAAAGGATGAAAATGACTTAAAAAAAAAATCAAAAATAAAAGAAATGCCGAATGCGGCAAATCTTTTGTGTGAACGAAAGTCTGGGGTGAATATCCGCTTAAAGTGCGTTGTGTAAGTTGCAGCCTTACCGCTGAGTTGACAAGCCGCAGCAAAACGTCAACTCCCAGTAATGCGCATCAAGAACAGCCAAATAAAAATAAAGTGGAGGCTAAAGAGGCATTAGCCGAAGTTATGAGGAGTGCTTCGGGCCGGGTGCGGTGCCTTCCCCCGGCCGTCTAGAGGGAGGGGGGACGGTCAACACGTGGGGAGAGGCTCCTTCACTCACGTTACTCAAAAGAAATCACGGCATTCAAACTTCCATTTCACTGTATGAGCCCTCGCCACTTCCACGGTTACAAGGTTCCCAGGGGCGTTTACGCCGTAACCACGCTTCTTTGAAAAGTGTATCGATAATTGGCACTTTCTGACAAATAATGAAAGTAGCATTGATTCGGAAAACACCCCTTTTTTTTCCTTTTTCTTTTTATCACACTGATAGGTGCACTTCCCCTGTGGGGGGGGGTCGTTTAGCCTGAACTCTTGTCTGAAGTTTAGCAAACTTTCTAAAAGCAGGCGCCCGCTGTTACACAGAACGCCACAACGGCAGCACTTTACGGCGACGTTCAACGGCGCGGCTCAAATGAGAGTAATAACGTACAGGTGTTTGCTTGCTTGTTTATTTCGATACGTGAAAACAACTCCAGTGTGTAGCAACAGATAACATTTTAGGTGAAACTCCGTGTGCAGCAGTGGCGGCGGAGGCAGCGGCAGGTATCCGGACAACCACACAGCAATGCTAACGCCAACATTAACGTTTACATGATAATTGTGAAACTTACCCGAGTGGGAAACGCTTTACGGCAGCTAACAGGCGCACGCGGACGACACCGATTCGCTAGAGTGGGAGTTAGCGAGCACCGCGCGCGTGAGCTCGTGCACCGGGAAACGCGTGCGACAACAAATCACACACCGTAAACACCAACAATATTACTCCGCCCGCCTCCCCGTTTGGTGGTGAAGGAGGGCGGCAGAGGTGGAGGTGGTGGTGGGGGCGCTAACTAACTTACTAACTTCGTTGCCAGCGGCCAAAGATAATCTCACCGTCGGTGCGGAGCGAGGGGGGGGGGGCAGCCAAAATGTTGAGTTTATCTCCCGGTCGTGTAGGGAGAGAAAAGAGAGACGTGAGTTCCTTGTTTTCTTAATATTTAGAACTAGCTCGAGAAAAAGAATGAGTGGAGAGAGAAAAAAGAAGAATCGCGGATTTGGATGTTGTTGTTTAGATGATCCAGGTCCGTGACGTCATATCCACCTGCTGGGTAAACAAGCAGCATCGCGTCGTAGTCGCCAAGTACAATTCACACGCACGGAGTCGCACTTCGTGGGGTTCTTTCTGTGGGGAAATCTAATGATATGCATTCGTTTCGGCTGAAAGTGTGACAGGGGGAGGGGGTGGGGGGTTCTGTTAGATGGAAAAATACTAAAATGACTACTAATTCACAACCAGGGCAGAATAAACTATTATTCCTCATTTGTACTTTCTCGTCTGTTTTTCTTCTTTGATGTGAAGTTCATCGTAACTCTTCTTAAGCCCCACTTCAAACAGGTTAAATGCTTTGACCTGAACATCAAAGATGCTTTTAATCTCAATTGGGGGGGGGTGTTTTTTACTTTAATTGTATTTTTTCAAACACATAAAGTGGTGGAGTTTTTTATGATAATGAAGATCATCAACAGGCGTTTTCATTTTTCTGACACCTAAACCTAGGATATGTGAAGGGGCCTGAGATTCAAACAATCGGGACGATTGTTGCGGTTGAAAAGTTTTGCTTACGCTCCCTCGCCCCCCCAACATGACTTGTGTTATTATTACAGTAATTAAAATCTCTGTTGCTTGTCTCCGAAGAGGAGAATTATCACGGGCCAGCTCAACAGTCCAGTTAATCCTCATTGTGAAGCAACATTAATTTAACCTCGAGAGAAAATATTTTAAGTCGTTTTTTTGTCCTTGATCAAGGTCTGAGACGCACAGCCCATTACAGCGTAAACGACATTACATTTATCATGGCTGCATCTGAGAGAGACGCGGCCGCTGCCGCTCGACCCTCGGAGGAAGGCGTGTTTCTTGGTAGACAGCGACACTCTCTGGCCAGACGTGGTAATAGCATCACTTCCCTCCCCTTATAAATCACTCAGAGGTTTATGGGCTTATGGTGATTTAACTTGGTCTTATAGTTTCATCAAGCCATTCATTACTCAAACTTTTTTTTTTTAATATAATCCCCTTAATCATCGCGAGGCCGTTTTATCACTTTCTGAAAAAAGCTGTGTGTTCTTACTCTTTTTAAAGACTTTCCAGGACTTTTTTTTTGCATGTTTGCCCATACTGATGTGTTTCTGTCAATCAAAGTGGTCTAAAGAGGTCAGACTTTTATTTTTTTTATTTATGTTTTCTAAAGATAATTCAGTCAAAATACTCTGATAGTTCTTTGTATTAAAGCAACAGTAAATGTACAATTGTGAACATAAGACCTTCTTATTTTTCAGAAAAGTCAACATTTTCATCAAAGCATTCTAAATGGTCTTTAATGTAAATAAACATTAGTATTCAAACTTAGATATGATTCACAGAATTACCCACAACTTTCAGTCTATCTGCAATGAAGACTAACAGGACAGCACATGATTCTGCAGGACATTTCTCATGTAATTGCTATTTCCAAAACCGGAAGATTTGCCTTGTGTTTTCCATGTTTTTCCAAATCGCCTACGGACCTCTCTGACATGTAATTTATATCACACTGTTTTACCTCCGGATATTACATGTTTGATCAGATTTGATTTTGTAGTTTATGGTTGTCAAATCCATAAAACATGTCGCTATAGTTTTCTTTTCTCACAGGCTTTGAGCTCAAAATGCTCCTTGCAACGTGCTTGTGTGTGCAATGGGTTGAATATTTTGTCGTGGCATACATGGCGGACAGCGGGCGGTCAAAACCCATGGACCCACTCAGGATATATCAATTTCAAAAAGTTTAAAAACTATACCTTTTAAATATATATATATATATATATATATGTAAGGATAAAGCGGATGAAGATGGATGGATATATATATATATATATATATATATATTGTGGCTTTTCTGTCTGAATTCAAAGTGAATCAGTTTAGAGGAAGAGAAGTATTTAGCAGGACTTCCTGTTGACAGTTGCTGATGCTAAGGGTAATTCTCGATGGCGTCCATCAGGACTGGAATACGACTGTTGTGCGAATTCAGGCAGCTCTAGCCCCTGTACACTGGAGTCACAGACCACTTCCTGTTCAGTGGGGAAACAAACCTCTCTGTCTCCCTTGAGATTATCTGCCTGCTGTAAATCCAGTCATCACAGTACTTTGAGTTAAAATAAATCATTCCACACGATTTATATTGCAGGATGAAACGTGAGTGACATAACCTTCAGGTGAGGTTTCGGAATCCCATACTTTTTAAAAATAAGAAAAAAGGTTTGACTCAGTCGGAGAGGAACATAAATTAAGAGATTTATCTCAAATCATATTTTACAGGAAACTCCTCTGTTCCCATCACCATAAAACTAACTAAGCATGTCTTTGGAAGTACAGTGTATCGAAATACTGGAGCCTGAAGACGATAAATGGCGTGAGATTAAACAAAAGTATTTCAGTTTTTTTCAAGTGAAAAATAAAGTAAATGCTTAAAGGAAAAAGGGAAATCATATGGAAGGACTTCTGGGCCACAGGTCTGCCCGTGTCACAGGAGCCAGCACATTTTCACACATTGTAACTGTGTTGTACTTTGAGATGCACAATATGTTCAATTTCTGATTTGGGGAGAACAAGAATTCCCTTAAATGTATTTGAATGCAACAGACTGTTTCATGGTCAAATTGGATAAAAAGGAAGCCTTGCAAATTTAACTCCCAAAATGAAATCTACCAAACACCTTAAGGAAGTAGCAGTTGAGATTGAAGGAAACACACACACTTGCATGCACACACAAACACTGGCACTTTCTAAGGATAATGCACTACATAAGCAACGAATGATGAAAACTAACTCATTCTATTTGGATATTAAACACAGATCAGTACAATATTTAAAAAAAAAAACATCATGAAATAAGAGAAATACGGGAATGTATAGAAACAAGGATATATGGACATGAGTAAAGAATATAAATAGGTAGAAATCAGATATATAAATAATAGAAATATAAACATATCACTAGATAGAAAAAACTAAAATAATATGATAACTTCACTGTTTAAATCCTCGTGTAAGACTGTATTTCTTCTTTGTGATAATGACATTACAAATAAATATTCATATAAATCAGGTAAACACAGAGTACTGTGTCCATTAATCTCTAATTAAAATGTATGATGACAAATGTTAATTCTATGCCAACAAATGTCTTGATATGAAGCATTTGAGTTTGACATGAAAGAAAACTCAAATGAAACAATTCTTACAAAAGACAGTGCACGCCAGTGCATCATAACTATGTCACAACTACATCCGTCTTATATCATTCATTACAGATCACAATTTTGCCCTGAACAGTAATCTTACATAGGATTACTGCAGTCATAAACACAATCGTCTAATGTAATTAATCAGAAAACACTCAGATGTATATACACTGTGATGGAGTCAATCCAATTCATAATCTCAGCTCTCTAATTCTTCAGTGGCTTGATCTGCATGTCAATACTGGATCCTTCAGCTCAGCGGAGCCTGACAACCGCCTGTCTGTGTATGAATTTATTAGCATGTTTTGTCGGTGTCACGCCGCTGCTCTGTAGTGTGGATTAAGAGCCCGACTTGATGAAGTGTAGTTGTAAATTAATTGAGGATCACTATCAGTTACGTGATAGCCTCTCCACACACATGCACGCATACAACTAAGTAATTAGCGTTCTGTTAATTAGGTAATTAAGCAAATGAAAAGGAGCACCTCTTGATTTCCAAAGGGGATGAATGGCTTGCAGACAGTGCTGTTCCCTCGCTACCCAGGGATGCAGCGTTCTGTGAGGATAGGAGTGCAAGGAGAAGAAGCATTTTATATGGGATCGGGGGGCGGGGGGGTATATTCAGAAAATAATATAAAAAAATCATAAAAAATAAGTAGTTTCCAAGGCGGAAGTCCCCTCATAATTAGATATTTTGTTATCTATCTGATCAAAGAATATACTTTTCGATTATGTCTTTTTTCCTCTCTACTCAGCAAATTTGAGCGGCGAATTTCCCATGAGGTGCAAAATTGGCAAGAATTCCCCTAAAGTGTTCACGAGGCATTCGCATTCAGTGAGGTAGAAATTATTAAAATATTAAGAAAATGGGCCCTCTCCTGAAAATAACTTGAAAATTTGTAAATATTTCCAAGACTTTTGCAAAAAAAACTATTAAATAGTGGAGGAAAAAAAAATATCGAAAAGATTGTAAATCCATTTTTGCTACAAATACAAAAAGACAAAATGTAAAAATCAAGGAGTGTCCTAAACTTCAGGAGGATAATTCACAATTGTCCTTATTCAATGGTGATGCCACAAACACAAATCAGAACGTCCCTTCAAATCTAGGGAAATGTACAAGGTCTGTGACAGATGTCGATCTGCGCTTGAATGCTCCAACTAATTGTTGCGTGAGCAGAAGTCAAATGAAAATGAAATAAAACAAAAAAAACAAAAGTTTGAAATAAACATTTGTGGAGGGAGGAAGGTAGAGTCATCTGAGTACGAATGTATGTGTCTTATTTTTTTTAGAAAAACACGGATCGTTTTCTTCCTAGTTTGAAAAAAAAAAAGGTGAGAAATTACATTACCTGGGTTTTGAGCAATACGCGTTTGTCACTGGTGAACTTCCCTTTAAGTCCAAATCATCAGTCGGATCGATTTGCAAAAGATGGATGGAAGTTATGCACGATTTATGATTGGACAAGGCCACAAAGATATCCTGGTCTTGCTCATTTTAAATACAAATGTGACTTTGCCCGCTGTGTTCTATTTTGAGCTGATGAAGTCAAAGTTGGAAAAGTTTTGAAAAAAAGAAAGGCCCACACACAAGGCCATTAACGATGGTCCAAAGATACACTTTGTAGTAAACACAATGAGCCCGACCCTTTTGTAAGTTTTCACAACAATCAAACATAGGGTATGAGAGACACGGCCCTGCAAAATTGAATTTTGGAATCTTAATTCCAGCACCACCATCCGGCTGATTGGGGTCATATCTCTCAACAAGCGTTTGCACATCATTTTCTGTTGCAGGGGCAGAGTCTCACGGATTTCGCAGCAATTGGAGCTGCAGTGGCAGAACGAACCACTTCAGGAGCTCAAGCTGAACATCGATGAATAATTTGTCGCGTGACTCATGTAACCCCCGACCGGTTTGTTCTCTTTGCACCATGACGATGTTCTGTAAATTTTTTCATGCCTGTAGGCAAGTGCCTGTGTCTCGCTCGTACGGGCAGAGACGAGCCTTCGTGTTAGCAGTATGACTGCAGACGCTTTGAATATAAGACTTTTGCAAAATATTTAAGATACTTACAACCATTTGATGAAAGTGTAAGTCAAATTAAGTTACTTTTCCTTTTGTACGAATGTACCGTATTTACCTTAATGGTGCTTTCCAACATTCATTAAAGTAAAGGAGCTTATCTGACACAGAATGTTCCAATTATTTATTTGAATTAGCTAAATGAGTTAAAATGAAGGAGCTTCTAACATATGCACACGATTCTTAATTCTATGTGAGTTTTTCTAAAGACATGCACTTTCACATGATAACTACAAATGAATAATTATGAAATGTTTTGTTTTTATAAATTCTTATTTTTCAATTAGGGGTTTGTTCAAAATGTGAATTAAATATGTGTATGTAGATATGTGTATGTGTATATGTGTATATATATTATATGTAGGTATGTGTATGTGCGTGTATATATGTATGTATACGTGTGTGGGGGCATGTATGGTGACATATGAGCATATATGTATGCATTTATATATGTGTGTGTATATCTTTCCTGTTTTTTTTTTGTTTTGTTTTTTTCTAATGTTGCTGCTGCAACATCCGAATTTCCCCTATGGGGATCAATAAAGTATTATCCTATTCTATCCTATCCTAAATCTCGCACATCTTACACAACAGTCATATATGAGCTACTATATTCTTTTAATCCAACTGTCCATAAGACTGTTCAGAACAAGATTTCTGGGTAATCGCAGGTTAATTTCAAGTAAATAACAAGTGACTTGTGAGAGAGGACGTGTTCTTGTTTTTCAAACAATATTATATTGGATGCATAAAAAAAAACCTAAAGCATTTTCATACTGAATAAATGGAAAACCAATTCCGCTGTATTTCTATGACAGAAGACATTCTCTACATCTCATGTTTTTGAAAGTGAGCCTCTCAACAGCAAACCATTTCAGTTGATAAATATCTACAGCAAAGGTGGCATTTTTCTATTCTGCAATTGGGTTGAATTTGCCCTCTGAGCCTGAAACTGGCCGGTACAATGAGAGGATATGGCTGCCAAAGTTGCAGCACTTCTCATCATAAGAAGCTGTGAAAACGGAGTAAACGGTCAGGTGACAGAATGTAAACATATCATTATTAAAAACCTTTGTCTATGAAGGTTGATGACAACTGCTGGGGTCAAATGCATCGACACCCACAGTTTCAGGTGTTCTGATAAGTATAAAAACATTCTTCACAAAAATGGTTGTAAAATATATTTTGAAATCATCGAATCAATCATTTTAACCATACTTGATAAAAACTAGTGTTATTCTGTGTTAAACATGACCAGATCACAATGCACAATATATTGCATCATAAAATGTTTATCGCTTGCAAAGAATTAAATATAGACATATATCACACAGTATGAAGTATGATAATTTGATCTGCTCTTCAAGTGGCCTTCTATCGTCTGAAGAGCTGTCCCTTTTCATAGATTCATTTAATAATTCGTGACAAATCCACATTACATTTGCCACGAACTCCATATTTTTGTGCTGGGTTTGGTTTCCCGAGCAGAATCCTGACCATAAATGATGAGAGGAACTAACAGTCTGGTATTCATCAGGAGGATGGACTGGATGCACAAACAGCCCAGTGTGTGATGTGAGATTGCAGGAATTACTTTAATTGAGAAGCCATTTAAAGTCATTCGTCTCCCCCCCTGCCTTTGGCCACTCAGTAACAAGTGAGCTATGTCATTCTGTGCAAATCAGCTAATCGACTGTAATGAATAAGGGCGACCGCGGCAGCAAGAAAAGAAAGAGTGAGAGAGAAAGGTCTTAACACTTGTCTCACATGTCAGAGAGGCTACACTTATTTCACTGTTCATGGATAACACACACAACGCAGTGTTTTGACTTTCATTTATATTTTATTCACTGAGTTCATGTCATTGCAAGTCAAAATTACAAGGAGATATTGTCATTTTACAGCCTAGCAAAAGGTTCGCACCGGTCCAAAGGTAAACTATAAACATGTTGGGAAAGACAAACAGCAACTTCTGGGGCGATCAGTTTTCTGCTGCTCACATCGCAACAAGCTGTGGTCACCCCGTTGTTGGTTTGGTACGTTGAAAAACAGGTCGCTGCGTGTATTAAGTGTTATTGGTTTCAGAAACAAGTAATAGCACATTGGAGGTGCTATTTTTTCATGTGTCATAAAAACTAAGAACACAGGAGGCAGGCTGCACCAAAAAATGATCTCCTCTGCAGTTTTTGACATGTCTTTTACCGCCCCCTTTCACTGGTCAGCAACCAAGAGCCTCTCATATCTGACCTCTGTCTTTACCATTAACTGTTGGTTTTAATGGTCTCCTTGATATCACAGTAATCATAATCTCCACCTCCTATCACCAGCAGTGGGAGAAAAGGCCCAGGGGCAAACACAAATTTCTGTCCCATTCCAGAGGTTCATCTTTGTCAGTAACATCCACTGCTCCTTGTCTAGACTCGCGCACATTCTGGCCATTTCTGATCCTCGGGAGCAGTGCTCTCAAATAACTCAAGAGTTCAATAGAGATGAATTATACTGAGCGGTCACAATGGAAAACAGTTGCCAGCTCCCCTGCCCTTTTTTTTTCCCTCTGTGTTTGATCCAGTGTGCGCGTCACGGAGCGGACACGCCACGAAACAATTGAAAATGCTAAACATAATGCAACCCACTTATATAAGCTCCATGTACAACGGACACATGACTAAAAATAAAATCATAAAAACCCTCTCCTGAAAAAGACCACAGGGTACTTCACACTGTGGTAGAACTGTGCAGCGCTATTTCGAATGTACACGCATTCGCAAAGTTAGCCCCTTCTGCTCACAACAGAAGTGGGCTAACACCTCACGCGGCCCCAAACTGGATGGATTTTGTGAGCGACAGAGCCCAGGAAATTGCATCTTTATGTGCATATTCCTTTGGAGAACATAATGTCTACACGTGTCTGTGCGACTTCGAAACAGTGCATTTGCTTGATCCGACCAGGATTTTCTCTTTGTGTCGTGGCTCAAATTACATATCCCAGAGAGTAAACTGCACGTATACGTGTGGGGTAAACAGACAATAGAAGCACTAACAGGAAAAAGTGTGCGGTTTATCATCAAAGTGACGAACAAAACAATCTCTATTTCGTTATGAGCAAAGGTCTAGACTAACACTCATCTGAAACTTCAGACCCGGTGTAGCGGGGGACAGATGACCGGAACCTTTCAAGATTTTGCTCATGCTTAATGTTTAACACATCTTCAAGAACAAAACCGCTTGGCCCATTAAAAATCTGGACAACTTATAACCATGGGGGATCATAATGAAAGGCCACTGCACGGATAAGGTAGTTGTGAAATATTTCCAAGTGAGACCCTGCTTTTAACTTTTGACGCAATTCATGAGGATTAAAGAAAGCAAACAATAGGACTTTTCCATCTCCAGAGGTCAGGACTGCTGTTGAGCACGGCTTTCAAACGGTCTGATCCGCTGCTGTTTTGCACCTGAATTGCCGATCCCTCTCACTGACTGCCTCAGGTGACGAAAGTCAGCGGGCTTCATGGCACTTTTCACAAGGTGGTGTTGTGGAGCCATAAACCAAAACGCTTAGTGAGGCTTTCTTTCAAATCGGAAGAGCACACGTCTGAACTCCAGTCCAAG
>CAAKHD010000321.1:66135-80265 GCA_901007705.1 Fistularia tabacaria
GATCCCTCTCACTGACTGCCTCAGGTGACGAAAGTCAGCGGGCTTCATGGCACTTTTCACAAGGTGGTGTTGTGGAGCCATAAACCAAAACGCTTAGTGAGGCTTTCTTTCAAATGCCTCCAGTGACAGTGTGATGCGTTCACCTGTTGGAGCAGGTTCAACTTGGACGACAGACATTGACATAATCCTTGGCCATTTAGTCCCTTCATCTTTGCTGCGAACTACAAATACTCTGGAAACCCAAATCATATACAACCACTGGTCTGGTTCTACTCCGACATTAAACACTTGGGCTGAAAATCTGTCCGGGCTGATTACACTCTCTCAAATACAAGACTGATCAGGAATCTATAAGGACAGCGATAAAACCTCAAAGAGGCAAGCAAACATTGGTAATGACATCAATTCCTGTGTCTTCTTAAAAGTGGGAGAAACTACAGCTAAACATACCAATATTGTCTCTTGGATAAAAACTTCCTAAATGACAGGTGCTATGGCACTTGAGAAACTGACAGTCAAGACATGATATGACTTGAAAAATATCAATGGTGTCAAACATTCAAAAACAAACTGAATAATGATTCTGCTACAGGTAACAACTGGAAACCAGAAGCTGTGCGGAGACAAGGACCACGGCAGTGCACTTCAGGACAAGAAAGAATAAAATCTAATAAACTGAAAAATTTATAAGGGATATACATTCTCTGAGGGGCTTGCAGGCTTAGGACCCTCATCTAAATGAACAAGGCGCTGGTCATTAAAAGTTATAAAAATAGACTGATAACATTTCCTTGAAAACAGAATAATATCCTGGATTAGGTTGTGGACAGTGCCTTCACGTAAGGCATGTACAGAGTTCAGCTCAAAATTATGACATAAAAGTGCATCATCTAATGTCTTGAACGTCCTCCCTCAAAGGCGTGATGATCCATGTGAGCTGCAAAAGTCAAAATGATTCAAGGTGAGTTTAAATGAGGTCTAATAAGCAGGAACAAAGCTATTTTCCAATCAGAAAACATTTCAGACCTTTAATACAAAGTAAATCTTTAGCAGCAAAGAATTCAAACCAACAGTGCCGAAAGGACTATGAATTCGGAATATTGGATTACGATTTCAGAAGATTGTTTTTAATTATATATATGAAGAAAAGGGGGTAAATCAGACAGAATTTTAATGTTTGAGCCTTTAAAAGCCACTCCAGGTTTGAGGAACCAATAGCATCCTTCTTTTTTAGACAATGTCTTTCTTACGAATTAAAAGGACATTTCCTCTCATTTCTAGGAAAATATTGAGAATTCCCGGTCATTTCTTCTATGAATATTGTTTTTAAATCTAATATTAATAAAATCCTTAGTGGAAATGTACCACAGTAATTCACACTTTTTTCTTTATTTACCACCTAATGTTGATGTTGCAATGTTGACAATAGCACAACACAATTTCCCATTAAAAAAATGAAAAAACAAACAAACACGGCATTTACCAGTTAGTTATTAATTCCTATATTTGCCAGTAATAATATGAACATTTATGACTAAGTTCATTTAATTGGTTTTCATTTCTGTGTCAAAAGAATTTGAATGACCAACATTTAACTGGGTTGTGACAGGGCAGGCCCATTTGAATGCACAATAACATGTGTTGCATTTAATTTGCAGCATTTTCTGCAACGTCCAAAAAGCTCTGACTTGCCTGCAGCAGATAAACCCTTAAATCATCCCAACACTGACATGCATGGAACCGAGTCCTTCAAAAGTCTCCTGTCTTTTTTCCTGTGTGTGTGTGTGTGTGTGTGTGTTTGTGTGTGTGTGTGTGTGTGTGTGTGTGTGTGCGTGCGTGCGTGCGTGCGTGTGGCGTGTGCGTGTGTGCATGTGTTTGTGAGGTTGTTGTTCATGTCCATTTCTGTTTCCAAAGACCAGGCTCAAAGAAAATAAATCGAATACTTACGTTTATAAAAAACTGCTTTAAAAGATATATACGGGAGAAGCTCATAGATTTTCGACAGGATATTCGCTTCATTAGCAAGAGAGGCATCTTTATTCCACACTTGTACAACGTCTTCTCGATCCCGAACGCTAACACTGACGCCAACCACCTCATCATCTGCGAAGAGGACAGACAAGAGCAGACAAAATGGAAGATGCAGCTCCAAAATAAATATCCATTTGTACAAACGCGATATTTGGAAAAGGACACAACACAGTACCTGAGGCACAGTAATCTGCAAACTGCTCGCCAATAGTAGCCAGTAACAATTCTTTCCAAACTGCAGACTGAAATAAGGGCACAAAGTTAAAAGTAGTTCAGTTCGCTGAACTCCATTAATGTGATGGTAAAGTCACTCGATGGAGTCACGCAAATAAATCCTTTTTAAATATGGTCATACAATCTGTGTGCCCGACACTGGAATTTGGTTACAAAATAACATTAAATTAAAAAAAAGCCAAAGACAGATAAACACACACTTGGGGGACAAAAAAAAAAGAAAAAAAAACACAATATCAACATCACACGTCATGAGTTTCCAAATGAAAAGGTTGATATGAGCAAACCAAATTAATCCATCAACATCAGTGCAATAAATGTTTACCAATCAGAGCTTTTCAAATTGACCCACATATATGAATATATCTAGGTAATGGCTGATAAAACGTAAAATAATGTGTACCACACAAAAAAAAAACCCACACATCTAGATAAAGATCTATGTACATCTGTGTATATGTATGCACAGAAATATATAGATAGTACACGGAAAGAGTTGCAATAATATCAGTGTAAAATAAATAAATAAAAATGTTATGTTGTCCTTGTGTGGAACACTGATGTTGCTGTGGTTGAGATTTGATAGGCTGTATTTGAAAAAAAAAAAAAAAAAAAAAAAAGACACATGACAAATGACAAATGACAAATGACAAAAGACAAACTTAACAAACGAAAAGAAAAAAAACGTGGTCTGGCATGACATGAACCGGTTCTAGCTGGTTTCAGCCTTAGAAATTTGATGGTTAGATTGTCCTTGAGTTTATCCTTTTAACTATCTTTAGGCTTCAGCAGTCACAACATGACGACGCTGAGGATGCGGCATTTGTCAAGAATCATAAGATATTTTACACACAGCAGTCTATGCAGTCTGTTCTGCAGACTCTGTATCTGCAAAACAGTGACTCGGTCAACAGCATGAAAATAGCCCAGTTTACATAATAGAAATAGACAAGCTTGACGGAAGCAGTGTACCTACAGTGCTTTCTTTTGGTATTTTCATCTTCCACACGCCTCCTTTTGCATTGCTTTCGTCTTCCCTGCAGAGCAAAGAGAAAAACGTACGAGAAATCAGCATTTGCTTTAAGTGTTGATCTCCTTTGACAAAATCCCAAGAACAAAAGGGAACGGTCAAGAGTAAATAAAAGCTTCAAAGACAGGCTGCTGAGAGCGGGAGATTGACAATTGTTCGGTTTAATAATGAGTAGACAGTAGTCAGAGTAGACACTAACCTAATCGTTACAAAGTTTGTTTTTTTCACTCGGGAGATTTATTTAGTATAGTTAGTGACTTCATTGTGTTTACATTTTGGATACATTGTTGTATGCTGGAATTTGATATGGTATGGAATTTCAATTCTGGAAATCTATCAATGGCATACATCATACATACAAATGTACTGATGAAATGTACACGCACACACACACACACACACACACATTATCATTATTATTTTTTTAACAAACTTAACCAAACAGTCCATGACAAGGGTCCTTTCCAACAGTGATGCAAGTGACTTAGTCCACATTAGAATCAGATCAATACTCATCAATGACAATCTGGAGCCCAGGTCCCTTTACGCTGAAAACATGGGTGCTGCATGGTCAGATTGTGATCATCCCTTGTAATGATTCACACTTCTAATTATGCACTGACATAGTCTATTAATTACACTATATTATGTTATTACATGGCACAGCAGTTAGCGTATGAGATTCGCTTAAAATGAGCCATCTGTTCCAGGCCATGGGGGAATAGTATTATAATACAGACAACAATATTGAGAGACTTACCACAGTGGCCTCCGTTCTCCACGCATTAAGTGATAGCTACATCTCAGAGGCAAGGCTGTAACTGTAGGGATGTTGTTGTAAACACTCCAGAAAAGCTGCAAAACAGAATCATAATCCGAAAGCATTCGAAGCCTCATAAACCCCATGAGCTTTCATTCATATGTATGTGTGTGTGTGTATGTGTGTGTGCGTTCATGCATGCCTCTGTGTGTGTGTGCGTGTGTTAGTGTGCCTGTGTGTGTGAGACGCAAAAGCAACAGTAGGTCACCTTCTTTCTGTACATTTAAGAACGTTGGTTTCCTTTATCAAAGAATTGATAAAGGAGGGCTGCATTGTGTTCAAACAACTTGTAATCCTGAGCAAGATTTCAATGATGCGATGAGAATATTTATGGGAGAAAAATGATGGTAAGAGGTGTAAATACTTTTCAAACAATATTACACAATAGAACACACAGAGGCAGCAGGAAGCCACCTGGGAAGGAAAACAGGGTTGTTGTATTTAACTGTGGGAAAAGGAAAAAGAAAAAAAAAAATATATATCATTATAATATCATTACTACACAGCTACCACTGCAGAACAACCAAGCAAACTTAAAACTGCCACTTAACTG
This sequence comes from Fistularia tabacaria, assembly GCA_901007705.1. Classification (NCBI taxonomy): domain Eukaryota; kingdom Metazoa; phylum Chordata; class Actinopteri; order Syngnathiformes; family Fistulariidae; genus Fistularia; species Fistularia tabacaria. The sequence continues at coordinate 70,804 of CAAKHD010000321.1, forward strand.
GTGATATGAGTGTAATGAGTTAAGGGTACAGTTTTATTCAATAATCGTGAAAATGTATTTAATTTTCATACAGTTTACTGTTTCAATAAATGAATACAGAAGTTTTTCCAAATCTGTATAATTTAACAAAGACACTTGGAAATATTTCAGTAAACCAATACTTAATACTGGAAACCAAGGAAAAGGGTGATTTTATCACCATGTTGGATATTAATCTATACATTGATATAAAGTGTAATTTGCTTCAGTGCATGTATTTAAACTGTCTAATGTCTTATCTGGAGCCTGACTTTGTAATGAAGTTGATGATTTGATAAACTAAATTTCAAAATGTTGTACTTTGCACAACCCAGCATAGTGACACTTATTGCTGAGAAATGTTGACAACCTTCTTAAGTCTCTTTTTTTCTTTTTTTTTAATATTAAAATCAGATGTCAGGTTCTGCAATTCAAGCACAAACACAAGTTGCTGTATTTTGCAGGTTAGCAGAGCTGATTCTAACAGGGAGCAGGTCTTATATCGAAACGATTCTCAAATTATGACAGTTTGTGAGATTGAGATGCACAAATAACACAGGATTGCAAGAATTGTTTTGTATCAGTGGACTCGACCGTCAGAATCAGAAACTGGTGCTTCTAATTTTGTGTTTTTAACTTGATGTTGGAGGAGCCAGTGCTTCTGTGCATGAGCAGAAATCCATTTTAGATGCAATAAAAACCGAAACCATATAAAGTAGTAGTTATCAGTGTCCAGGCCCCTCATGGCGCCTAATAGAGTCTGGAAGGTAATTAAATTGCTTCATGCAGAGAGCAGAACAGAGCAGAATAATGCATTTATACCCATGTAAAAATGTACGTTTCACATATTAATCAACTGTGTATTTAAGTGCCACCCAGTGGTCAATATGAAGCAAATGTTACACACAATCTCTCACAGATGGCCTGCCCAAGTTTTATTTTAACAGGACTATTTGGAGCTATGAGTTCACTTGAATTTCATGAGGTCAAGTCTTTCATTTATATCTTTAGTAACAACACCCTGTTAATAGCGCATGATCATTAGGGGACATTCACAATGTCTGCAAGGACACATGTCCCTTAAGCCTGACTGTAACTTTGGATTCAGACTTGAGCATCTGTGTTGACTCTGTATTGTGAGAGAAATGTTCTGTGAATGGTGTTTCCAGTCTGCCCTGACTTTATTACTATGAATTGCGTCATTACATTTCTGTCACTTTGACAGATGGGAGTCCTGAACGAACAGGGTCAAACCTTTTGTTCTTAACTGGATTGAAGTTTCGTTTTTCTTAATTACTGAGATAGGACATAAATATTAACAAGAACATTGCTGGGATCTTGCTCATCTTGCTCGCAGAAGTGAACTCCAGCAGGTGCGATTAAGCCTTGTCGGGCTGGATATAAGAGGAGCCGTTTCGGCAGCTCTTCGAGGCCAGATTGTTGCGTCGCACACCCTACCTCACGTCACGTCCCTCCCTCCCTCCCGGCTCACTGCTCCTTGCAAGTTCCAGGTCTCGCCCCTTCGTCGCAAGGTTCTACGTCTCGCCCCTTCCTCGCAAGTTCCTCACTCCTGGGTCAAGAGATCTATGTCTCGCTGGCTGCCTCTGTGAGTCTTCCCTTTCGAGTCCCCTTCAAGGCCCAGCGCCGTCCTGCCTCAACCTGGACCCAGCACAGCCCTCACTACTTCAATAAAGTCCTTGAATACCTTATCTCCTGGGAGTGTCCTTGCATTTGGGTCAGATCTCTGTGTGTATCATGACAAAAATATGACAGAAAATACTGTCAAATTAAACTTGAAAGTTTTAAAAAGGCAACCTAGAACTAAGGAAGAGTTTGATAAATGTACCTATAAATCTCAATGGGATAACCACAACCATTGTGAGGATGCATAAAATGCAATAAAGATCCTTAAAAAAGCCAGAAATGCCTATAAAAATAGCAAAAATTGCAAGAAAGAAATCTGAAAATGAAGAGTAAATCTGTGTTTGACTTGACATAATACTTCACAACCAGCCTGTAACAAAAAGGACAATTGGCGCAGGTGAGAAACTCCTGTCACAGACATTCGATGACAGGCATTTTAAAACCAGCTGATGTGATGTGACTCAGGTGTTTGTTAAAGGTGCTCATGATTCATAAATTATATAAATCCTTAATTATCTGATAAATGCTGACTCACTTTTATCTCTAAATGTCATCTCCTGTGAATTTGAACCTTAACCAAGTCAGATACTTAATATCTACTTCAAGGATGAGGAGGCTCTTTAGACTGACACCAATATTACCTGAACAGTTTGCACTGTGTAGATCTTCTTCAGATTGGATTCGCATTCGGCCGCTGTCGTCCCCGGTAACGACCTGTAGCAGGAAATGAAAACTGCTTCAGGCTCCTAAGAAGTTCCTTGAGCGCTGATAACTTGAGGGACATTTCACTGTCTTCCGAGCTTCCACATAAAAACTGTGAAGCTTCAATATACCAATGTATGCACCATCAATTATCATACAACACACATTTAAACAAACTGAAAACAAAACTGAGGAATCCGGAGTAGTTGCCTTTTTAGGGAACATTCACTGGGAGTGTTAGAATAAAACCTGAACTGAAATGGATTATATGAACACCTGTTACGAATGTCAACAGCTCAAAATAACTGTTCTTGAAACGTGGTTACTCTCAAAGTGTTTATAAACTGATTATACTGCTATATCCAGTGATATGAGGCTTTGAAATATAACAATGTCAAAATCATGATTGCGTTTATTTACTAAACCATCATATCTTGATAGGATCTGATTCAATATGTATTTCTTGTGTTCTTGTAAAACAAGTGCCTGAACTTTGCCAGCACTAAGATGCCACAAGGCTTTTCTGACTGAATATTTGTTTTTTTATCCCATTTTTTACTTTCAACCCCCCTCCCCAAAACCATAAAACACTTAATATTTACAATCGGAGCTTAATTTACCAGTGACTGACCTCTCCCCAAAGCTTCCAGTAATACTATCTGACTGAAGATGAAGATGTACTATGATAACTCTGGACGTTGATAACCAATGAGGATCCTATGACTTCATTGGTACAGAGACCTTTGACTTGTAAAACAAACGTAAAGAATACAGAATTCCTTAATGATTAACTTATTTTTTTTAAGCAAGACTGGTTCATCTCCACTGCCATTGTTTCACTGTTTGTGCTCAACTGTCTCTGTACATGTCTTTCTCATGTGCTTTGTGTGAATGTCTATTGTCTAAGCGTACATAGTCTGTGGATATAGTGTATAGCTCATGTTTCTGTTCCTGTGTCTTTGTGACATCAGCCTGCCAAGGGGTCTGCAGATGAAAATTAGCCTAAGGCTATAATCTGGCATATTTCTATTTTCTTTTAAATATTCATTAATATGCATTAGTAACCCTTTCTCTCTCTTAAATAAAAGAAAGAATAAAAGAAAGACATTACTTGGGATAGAATTGGAGATTGTCTTTTTGGGTGGGAGGGGGTACGTCTTCAAAGGTGACCAGAGATGTTTAAATTCACAGTGTGTGTGTGTGTGTGTGTGTGTGTGTGTGTGTGTGTGTGTGTGTGTGTGTGTGTGGGTTTGTATATGTGTGTGTATGTATGTGTGTGTCTGGTCCTCAGTCAAACTAGCCAGACGCTTCCTCTGCGTTTCATGACGCCTAACTCTTAAGTTCAACTCTAACCAGTGTTTTCTGTAAACTACGGGTATTCAACAGCACAGTGCCAGGGAAAAATAAACTTTTTCTACAGGGGCGAAAGGGGGTTCGTCGCCTCCCACTACCCCCCACCCCCGGAGGCCTGCCTGAGAGCTCCGGCCCGTGGAATGACATTTTCACCCTCCGTCGTTGCTGCTCCTGTTGCCCCGGAAAAGCCATGACAACGCGGAAGGGAGGGAGGTTTTTAGCTACCTGTCCAGCCAGAAGGTCCAAGGTGAGTGCAAAGGCAGCGATGTGGTGTCGTCCTCTAGGTGTTTCTTTGTGATATTATCCAACTCTCTCTCGTCGATATCGATGCTGCTCTCCGAGGGGACGGTCCGGCCGCTCAGGACTCCTCTGTCCATCTGCGGCTCCGTCTGTCCAACAGGCAGTGCCATTACTAAACACACGCAGATAGACTTTTCGGTCGACCCCGTGTCGATTTCCTCAATAAAAACACCCGGTTCGGCTTTAACTCCGGATACAGACACACTTTTTCCGCCTACCGAGCGGCGACGTATTTACGTCACATATGACGTAGTGGTGGCTCCGTCCCGGAGAAGAAAAGAAAACAGATGCATCACTCCGCCTGTCCTTTGACGGTCCTCAATCATTCAGGTCAATCGTTGACAAACCTTATCGTGCCAACTGGAAAAAAAAAATCATCTAGATGCCACGGCAACCCTGTCTGATCTTTCTCGACGCAGGACGAGACGTCCGAGACGTCCCCACCATCAAGGTACAAAAACTACTGTAATATTTTAATAGTCATTGCAAAACATGCGCTATACACGCAGGCATCAGTTTAGTAAATCGGTCAGGCGAGGTCACAAACGAGGAGTGATTATTCCGCTCTCTGAGTGAGGCATCTTCTTGTATCAGGATCTTCGGCTTCCAGTCCTGTGCGCCTCTGGTAGGCTGCCTCAGAAAGAAGCAGGTGAGTTCAGCCCAACCAGCGGCAGCAGGACACTCTGCTATCTGGGAAGTTTTAATGTCAGGTCAAAAACCCCGCTTCAGATGCCCTGGATCCTCATGAGCAATGGAACTGAAGAGTGATCAATTAGCCTATTGGAATTGCGAAGTATCTCCAATGTGCCCATGGGAATTGCCTGCTGAATTGCAAAGTGTTGTGCTTGCTCAAGATTGTTTCATTTTTATTTTTTATTAAACACATAGTGCACTATCTTTTTTCAGTCAGTGATCAGTTTCAGCAAAAATTAATGGCTTTTGTGTTTTCCATTCCATGCTTTATAGCAGACCATATGAATTTAACACTGAAAATACATTGAAGAAAGAAAACAACATACTTTACAAAGGCAATCTGAATTGCCTCTTGTGTGTAAAACACATGGTGTGCGTGTGTGTAAAACATACACACATGCACACCAATATTTTTCATCATAAAAAACAATAACAAAAATATTACATTTTAAGATGCCGATAACGAGCATTAAAATCAGTATTATTTCATTGTTTACTGAAATAAAGTCCAAGTTTCACAAACTATATATCGTACATGTTTCCTCATTTTTTTTTTTATTTTATGTGTGATGCCCAACACTCCAGCTTCTGAAAATTAAACAACATAAATAACATGAGTCATTATTGAAATGAAAAATAAATGATGAAGAATCATGTTAAACAGAAGTTAACCCGCAGTTCATTGGTCACATTGGGTGGCGTTGTTTTCTTGAGGTTTTATTGAAATGTCTGTAATGGTTTTCAGAACTGATCTTCGTCTAAGGGTGTCATTTTCGAATCCTGCTCGGAATTTCATGAAAACTAATACCCCAATCCTAATTCTCCTTAGTGAGCCCCCTCATGTTTGAGTGCTTCCTTGCTGGTGTTACTCCGCGAAACAGATGGCAGGGGGCGCTGGTGACTCGCTGTAGCAGCAGGTGCTGCTTGTACAAGACACATGATGCTAGCTACACTTCACAGTACATAAAACTGCTGTGAGCTTTATTAGAGATCTGAAAAAGAAAATATTATGTATTCTTGGATTGCGAATTATTTGACATTTCCTGTCTATCCCAAAAACTAAAAAGATCAAACCACCATTGCAGGTGTGTGTTTCTGATTCTGCAATATTCAATGTTGTTGTCAACAACTGCATAAAGCAAGCAACAGATTTTTTTTCTTTTAATTTAAATGAAAAAATTCCTAGTCTGAATTTTGAAACACTGGAGCACTCAGATAAAACTTGCTACTGAAGCTTTTCTGTTTCTTTAAAAGCTTGACATTTGACAAAATCCATCCCTTAGTTATGTTTTTCAGAGGTATTTGTGATGTTACAGATATTTTGCATTCAAAATCCCGCAGGGGTTGCTGTGGTGTGGAAACATGAGGCCCCGTCTGATGGCAAATAGGGATGGACCTTATTGTAACATAGATTGTTTTTTTTCTCCATAAACTACTTCTCCCTTCTTGAGTGTGTGTGTGTGTGTGTGTGTGTGTGTGTGTGTGTGTGTGTGTGTGATCTAATATGTCCCTGGGTTGATTGTGCGGCAGTGAGCTATGGGGAGGGGAGAGAACGTAATGGGAAGTATATCTTCTCCACACACACACACGCCGTGACAGCATGAACCTGGGAGAGGTTTCCAACCAGGATCTCCATGAGGTCCATCTGGACTCACAATAAATACATATTCATGAACTCATTCATCTTCAAATACAGAGAAGCTTCCATCATCTTCTCATGTACAAGCCATACACACATTAATCAGTGCATGACCCCCCCCCGCCCCCACACACACACACACACATGTTGGGGCTTGATTGCTGACTCTCTCCAGCGTCTTCCTCCTCTCATGGGTGTCCAGGGTTGTCCCCCTGTCCTCCTGTCCCCCCTCCGTCAGCAGGGACCTCCAGCCCGTCCCTCGGCGTGCAGCAGCTCTGGATCTAAAGCGCCGCGGCGTTTTTCCGCCGAACCCCCGGAAGCCGCGCCGATCTCGCGGATCTCCGGCGTTGTCAAGCATTGTGATTCATCTGGTGTAGGACAAGATAAATCACCGCCTGTGCTCATTAGCCAAGCCTCTGGCGCTGCTTCTCCTGCTCGGATCCACATTCATGGATTCCCCGCGGGTCGGCCCTCTGCTCCGCCTCTCGTATTTCCAGCCTCCGTCCCAGCGTTCCCATCAACCGTCCCGCCTGCAGGACGGGACCGCACGAGGAAAGGTGGGATATAAATACGCGCAAGCATGCCTACGTTTGCAGCACGATGTTCCTGTATTTATTCATTCTTCTTCTTCTTCTCCTTCTTTTTATCCTAATTTTTTCCCCCCCTTGTCGTTTTCACTCTTATCTTTTCTCATCATTGTTGTCTTTCGTCCTTCTAATGATCTCTGCTATTTATATTTATCGATACTGTTATTGTTGCGCCGCTGTGACAATCGAATCTCCCCCGCGGGGGATCGATAAGGTACGATCTTCTCTCATCTCATCTTAATTTCCGAGGCAACGGACGGCATCACGGATTCACTCGTTCATCATCGTTCCCGCCCGCCTGTGGGAATGCAAAGCGGGACAACAACAACAACAACAACAACAACAACAAAAAGGCTCCTCCTGGACGAGGCTACTTCCTGGATCTGAATGAGCGCGGCGTTGGGCCGGGAGACGTTTTTTGCGGTGATCCTGGGAGTCCCGCTGCTGCATCCCCGAAGTCCAGGAGAACCTGAGAAGAACCTGACTCGGCTCAGAGAAGGTGTCGTTTTTTTTTTTTTTTGTTCTTCTATTTATTTCTTCGTGGCTTGAAAGCGGACCTGGGTATCAGTTTTGTCCCGTGAACTGTACGGTGTGCTGCCATGACGATAAAAGTCCTCCGGTCTCCACGTGACCCCCGAGTCCTTCTTCTCCTGCGTCCGTTTCTCTCCTCTCAATCCGTCCCCCTCCCGCTCTTTTCTTTCTTTCTTGAAGTTAAGTTTGTCTTTTTATAGCCGGCAGTTCAGCGCTTCCACAGTGCTACTATGGTAACAGCAGGGGAGTGGGTGTTAGCGGCTAATCCTGTTTGGGTGTCATGGTGGCGCAGCGACGCCATCCAGCAGGCTCTCCTCCCTCCACCGGGTTTCATCAGCATGGAGGTGGGTTGCGAGGCTTTCGCCCAACGGAGGTTCTCGACGCCCCGCTCGCGTTCCCCTCGCGGTTTCTCCGAACGCGCTCGTCGCAAATCGGTTTTTCACTCCGCAGCCGCTTTTTGTGCGGCTTGAATTTGCTCTCAGGAAGTAGCCTCCCTCCTCCTCCTCTGGGGGGGGGGGGGTTAGCTTTGCATTCCTGCAGGCGGTGAGGGACCACGGGAGGAACCGGGGTGATGCGAACATCTGCGACGTGCAGCTTAAGCTCCAGAAACAAACCACAGAAGAAGAAGAGGAACGTTGACAACATGGAGGAGGAGAGGTCACCGCAGCGCTCATGGATTAATATCCATGGACGAGCAGATGGTTGGAGTGCTTCTTTGGTTAGCTTTTAGCTTCCCCGTTAGCCGTTAGCTAACTCTGGTCCAAAGTGGAGATGTTCCTCTGTGAGCCCTGGAAACCCCTGTGAGGCGCAGCAGGCCAGAAGAGCTTGGACCTCTTTGTCGCTGCGTTCCTCGCTGCTTCTGTCCATTCTGTCCAAGAAGACATCTGAGCAGCGACCAGGGGCCTTTTGAAAAAAGCCACTCCGCCGTCCACAGACGCTATCTGGAGATGGACGTGGCTGATGAGCTCCACCAAAAATCACCGACATCACGGGTTCCTGCGGAGCCATAAGAAGACCCCGCCTGGGGAACCGTCGCGCCGAATTTCTCACTTTGGAGGGTTTCCTGAGCCGAAATTCGCCCGATGGAGCGGCGAAATAAAGCTTCCAGAAGGGAACGTTCGGGACGGAGGAGCAGCTGATGTCATGGAAATGCTTTTCTTGGAGAAGAAGAAACTCTGGAAATCCCATTTTCAAGGTTTTGTTTTTTTTTTTGGGGGGGGGAATGAAACGAAGCGTCTTCTCAGCTGGGCTCCTTGCAAACCGGTTAGCACGCTGCTACATGCTAAGGTAGCCGGCGAGCCAGGAGGACCGGATGCAGCTTCGGAGGTGAGATCCCATCTTCTCAGCTCCGAAGCTCCCTCCGTGGGCTGGTCGCACACCTCCTGACCCCTGGACCTCCACAGTTAAAAGTCGTTTCTCCGTAGGGCGACTATCTTCAGGGTTCTCCAAAGCCAATCACCTGCCTCCATCTGACCTTCTCCTCTAACACCAAGCTGTCCTCTTTCCCTCCATCCGTAAACCTCCTCTCTGGTCTTCCTCTAGACCTCCTGAAACCTCAGCATCCTTCCACCCAGATCTTCTTCATCACTCCTCTGTCCAAGTCCAAACCATTTGACTCAATCTCCAGAACATCTACCATGGACTCATTCCTGATGCTCTCCAGAGGAGAGAGGAACCTCCACATTTCCATCTCTCTGTTTGTAGGAGAAGGTCTTTGAGAAGTTGTCCATCACAAGTCACCACACAGTTTGTCCAGCCGTGTTCAAAGACCTCCAGCGGACCTTCAGCACCACCTTGCATCTCCGCTTTCCACTCGCGAACGGTCGAAACCCCGGGTATTTTGGTCTTCAAGGGGGAAAAAAAACATGTTATTTGAAGCTCGAGACACACACACACACACACACACACACACACACACATACACACATACACACATACACACATACACACCCACATTCTGTTTGTTTTATTAGACAGTGGTCCTGGTCATCAGTG
>CAAKHD010000324.1:16502-34888 GCA_901007705.1 Fistularia tabacaria
GTGCGATGTCGGAAGGCGACAATTGGCCCGTTCATTTGATTTGGTGTTTTGGGGTCGTTCCCCCAGGAGGTCTCGTGTCTGGGGCCATCTCCTCTCCCGAGAGCCCCACAAATCCGAAATGAAATTAGATCCCCCCCCCCCCTCCCACCTCCGCCTCCCTCGTCTCAAATCAGCAGCAGGGCGCAAATGAGATCTTGCTCGACGATTCCCGTCTCCTCCTCACGTTCTGCCCGCCGTGATTTCTTTTCTCTCACTGCAGTGACATTGTAACATTTGCATTTTTGAAGTGCCTTTGTTCCCCGTCATGTTTCTCCGTGAATCACCAGAGTAGAAGCACGGGGTTCAGAACCGCTGTCCTGGTGTTGTTTATGGCGGCTGTGACTCCGCCCCCTTTTGGGGGCAGTTCAGTGACCTTAAGATATCGACAGATTTTTCAGGTTTGTCTCAAAGGCCCGGCTTAGATGACAGTTCTCTGTTTCATGTTCAGAGAGTTCTCCGTGCACGATGAGGGTCCTTGCAGTGCAGCAGCCGGGCCACTGGGTGGCGCCGTGATGACTTCAGGGCCCATTTACGCGGCAACGTTTTGGGGTGAAAACACGAAGCTTCAGTTGCCCTGCGGACGAACGGCGTTTACTGCGCCTGAAAACACAAAGAAGGGGAAACGAATCCAAACGTCAGACACATTTGCAAACATTCACCCATTCATTCACGTGTCACAGCGAGACATACGACCAGTCACCCGTTCATTCAAATATCATGGAGGGGCGTGAAAGCATTCACTCATTCATTCAAATGTCAAATAAGGACAAACAAACATTCACTCATTCATTTAAATGCCAAATAAGGACAAAAAACCCATTCACTCATTCATTTAAATGTCAAATAAGGACAAACAAACATTCACTCATTCATTTAAATGTCAAATAAGGATAAACAACCATTCACTCATTCATTTAAATGTCAAATAAGGACAAAAAACCCATTCACTCATTCATTTAAATGTCAAATAAGGACAAAAAACCATTCACTCATTCATTTAAATGTCAAATAAGGACAAACAAACATTCACTCATTCATTCAAATGTCAAATAAGGACAAACAAACCCATTCACTCATTCATTCAAATGTCAAATAAGGACAAACAAACATTCACTCATTCATTTAAATGTCAAATAAGGACATAAAGCCATTCACTCATTCATTTAAATGTCAAATAAGTACAAACAAACATTCACTCATTCATTTAAATGTCAAATAAGGATAAACAACCATTCACTCATTCATTTAAATGTCAAATAAGGACAAACAAACATTCACTCATTCATTTAAATGTCAAATAAGGATAAACAACCATTCACTCATTCATTTAAATGTCAAATAAGGACAAACAACCATTCACTCATTCATTCAAATGTCTAATAAGGATAAACAACCATTCACTCATTCATTCACATGTCACAGCGAAACATACGACCATTCACTCATTCATCGAAATGTCGTATACAGCAGCGATCCACGACCTTTTTTGCGCCAGGGAAAGATTTCATGTCAGACAATATTTTCACGGCCCGGCTTTTCAGGCGTGGCAGATAAATACGACAAAACCAGCTCACTTGACCAACACACAAACACAAAACCCGGTGTTTTATAAATAGAACAACAAAGGTGAATCCACCGTGTCGATGTATGAAGGTTTATGAGCAGCGTCCTCCTGAGATGCACCAACAACATAACAAGACGAACGTCCTCTCCGGTCGCTATGGTAACGCTTAAACGCAAGACACACCGCAAAAAAAAAACAAAAACACAAAGTGCATGAAAAATACAACTCCCCATCACGTTAGATCCAAGTTTCTGTGCAACCAGACGGTCCGTCCGGGGCTGACGGGAGGCAGCGACACCAGCCGTGTCGCTGCCTCCACTCTGCTCCGCCATTTTGTTTCGGTTGCTGTGACTGCAGAAAACCCCTCTTCACACGGACGGGTGGACTTTTCCCCTTTGCAGAGACACGTCCCAAAGTTGTTTTTTTTTACTCATTTCTCTCGCTCGTGGGTTTGATATTGGCGTGAATGTATGACGTGACTGAGACAAGCATCTGGACACGCAGCAACTGTGTGCTTCTTCCAGCTCACTCCTCACACATGTGGTGCTGGAAGTCCTTCATGTCTTCTCCTCGCTGCCGCTGTCACTCCACTGCCTCCTGTTTGTCTTTCCTCGTTGTCGTCGTCAGTCTGTTTCTATTTCCGTTGCCATTTTTCGTCGTCGTTTCTGTTTGTCTATTCTCACCCTTGCTGTTATTTATCTATTTATTCCGTTTGTCTGTTTTGTCCCTGCTGTTGTTCACCTTGCTGCCTATTCTTTTTTTTTCTTTTTTAGAGATATCTTTTGAATATCTTTTAAACTGTCTCGCTTATTTATATTCATACTCATATCTATTGATATTGTTGTGCTGCTGTGGCAAAAGAATTCCTCCTATGGGGATCCATTAAGTGAGATCTCATCTGGTGTGACGCGTCAAGAGTGAGTCGACAGTGAGTCAAAGACGGACAGAACGCGGAGAATTGGGTCATTTTTCAAAGACAACCATCGTTCAGACTCGGATCACAAATGAAACAGAAATAATGTAAGTTAGCTGGAAAAGCACGCCGGGATCCCGACACACAACCATCGGTTTCCTTCATTCAAATGTCCTGTCAGGGTCTGATTGGAGGAGCTCACACAGGAACGGAAACATCATGTCCGTCTTTGTGGCTCAGCTGACAAACGAGGCAACAAAACACGTTGAATTAGCATTTGTGGCTCCGCTGGTGGAGCGGGTTGGCGGTTCGATTCCCGGCTCCTCCGGTCTTCATGATGGGGCTTCGTGTCTGGATAGGGCGTGTGAATGAGAGGGTGAATGGATGCATGTCTCCACGTGACCTTTGAATGAATGAGTGAATGGTCACATGTCTCTGTGACGTGTGAATGAGAGGGTGAATGGCAGGATGAATCTATATGTGAATGTAAGAATGACTGGATGAATGTGTCTGTATGACTTGTGAATGAATGAGTGAATGGTCACAAGTCTCTATAGTGCGTGTGAGAGGGTGAATGGTTGAATGTCCATATATGCCGCTGGGATCGACAGGCCTCTCGACCAATGACAGCTGGAATAGCTTGAGCCCCGCCCATGATCCTGACTGCGGGACAAGTGATCCGGATGAATGAATGAATGAATGAATGAGTGAGTGAATGATCATGTGTCTCTATGGCGTGGGAATGAAGAGGATGAACGGCTGTATGAATCTATGTGAATGTAAAAATGACTGGATGAATGTCTCCATATGACATTTCAATGAATGAGTGAATGTTCACGTGTGTCTATGGTACGTGTGAATGAGAGGGTGAATGGTTTGATGTCTATGTATGTGATGTTCCGGCCTCTCCACCAATCACAGCTGGGATAGGCTGGAGCTGCTCCTGTGATCCTGACTGCAGGACCAGTGTTTTGGATGGATGAATGGATGAATGGATGAATGGATGAATGGATGAATGGATGAATGGATGAATGGATGAATAAAGGCAGCGAGGCAGTTCTCGCCCGGTCTCTCAGGCGTCGCTGCTTCTTCTCCGGGCGTCCGGATGGCGAGCAAACATGAGACGTGGATGAAGGTCCTGGGACAGGCGGTGAGACGCAGACGTCCTCCCGGCTGGCGGCCGCCGTGTTCCTGGAGAATATTTCCGAGCATTTTTTTTTACCAGGGCTGTTTTTTAATTCTACTCCTCCTCTCCAAACATCTTCCTGCACGCGTTTGTTCACCTCGGCCCATTTCTCCTTCGGATGACCTTCAGCGCCGCCAGAAGAAGAAGCTCCGGCCTCGGGTTTGTCGGTGCAGTAAACAACTTCAATCAGGCGCGGGCCGAGTCGGCCGGCGCGTCCGGATCCGAACGCCGGGACCTCTTCGGAGGAGAAGGTCGGACTCGCCCGGAGGGTCACCCGGAGCTTTGTCCACCCGCCGCTTTTCCGCTGGATTCTGTTTTTAGACGACGGACGGGGAAAAAAGGGTACTTTCTGCTACGCTAACAGCTAAAAGCCTTGGAACAGCACTCACGCCTCTGGCAGCCGGAATAGATGAGCCGGTTCGTTGTGTAATATCTGCTGTGAGGAACATCAAACCCTCTCCGCACAACCACCAATTTCGAGAGGCAATAAACACCACTTACCTGCTATTCTGGTGATTTCTTTCTTTGTTTAGTCATTTTCCTCGGCACCTGCGCGGCTCCAACGTTCACGTGGATCTGGAGGACGCGGGCGCAGGTTGTCGTGATGGAGAAGGTGTCGCTATGTTTGGAGAGCAGATCGAGGCTGGGTGACGCCTGGCGTCATGGAGATGTGTCCGTGCATCAGGTTTTTGTTTCGTGGAGGAGCTGTTTTCGAGGCTTTGGTGTTTTCTGCTGCTTGCTTCTTCTCTCCCTGTGGACCATCCACTCCAATCACCTGCCCCACCCTCTTAACTTCTCATCCTCTGTCCCTCCATCCGTAAACCTCCTCTCTGCTCTTCCTCTGGACCTCCTCCAGCCTTCAACCAGGATCTTCACCGTTGCTCCTCCATTCCTGTCCAAACCATCTCAGCGTGACTCCAGAACATCTACCACGTGCCGTCCCTCTGACGGACTCCTTCCTGATCCTCTCCATCCTCGTCGCTCCCACAGAGGAACCTCCACATCTTCTCCTCTGCAGCCTCCTGTCTTCTCCTCGGCGTCTCCAAACCAGACACCGTGGCTGCTCTTCACCTCCATCTTCTCCACCCAAGCTTTCATTCTCGCTGCTGCCTCGGCGATAATGGTTGTGGAGGAGTTGGAGATCTCCGCGGGCTCCCTGATCCTCCTCGTCTTTGGCCAGTGTTTGATCTGAATGGTTTTAAACAGATGCAAATAAGCCCATAATCTAAATTAGCATTAATGGCTAGCGCCGCGACACCCGGGCTCTTTTGAAGTTGAAATTTTCCCCGTCCGTCTCCAAAGCGACCAACTTCATCCTCCACCCTCTCCCTCCGCGTGACCGGCCGAAGAAGACCTTGATCTCCCGCAACATCACAGAGACGTCGGACCATGGGAACAAACTCCTGCCGGCTCTTGCGTAAAAATGGCGGAGATGTTTGGTTTCGGCATGCAGCGGATCGGCCTCTGGAACAGGGAGGTTCCTGAAACGCAGAATAACGGCTCGCGTGACGAAGACGAGGGGAGATTAGAATTAATGGACAGAGAGCTTCTCCCACACGGACGGTAACAGCAGCTGCACCGGCGGAAATTTTCAAAAAGTCTCTGCACCGTGGAGCAATCTGGAGAGCAGACGGTGGTGGAATTGAGATGCTTCTTCTCGCGGTTGTCTCCTTTGGGAACTCAGACCTTCATGTTAGCATTCAGAGACAGGCTGGCTAATGTGAGGTGGAGAAACGTCTGCAGGGTGGAGGGAAGAGCAGCAGAGGCGGAGGCGGCGGAGGAGAAGACGTGGAGGTTCCTCGATGGGAGTGAGGAGGATGGAGAGGATCAGCGCACGGTAGATAGATGTTCTGGAGATAAAGTCACACTGAGATGGTTTGGACGTGGACAGCAGAGGCATGGAGAAGATCTGGGTAGGAGGATGCTGAGTTGGAGCTGCCGGGAAGGAGGTCTGGAGAAAGACCGGGGAGGAGGTTCATGGATGGAGGACAGGAAGTTAGATGGTGCAGAGGAGAGGGTTAGATGGAGGCTGTGGAGATCCCTGTGAGGAGCAGCTCCGAGAAGAAGAAGGTGCAGGATAGTGAACTCCTCGTAGCAGCGGCGGCTCAGGTTTCACCCATAGCTCGACTCCTCCGACAGTTTCTACGACATCGTATGAAAAGCGACGTTCTCCTCACCGGGGAGAACGGAGTCCCTCAGCCGTCCTCCAGACCCTCGCAGGCCGGGCTTTGGACAAACACGGGAACGGGAAGGTCTCCAGTCGCGTGAACTTTGGCGTGGATTGGGCCTTCAGTCGCAGGGTGCCGTGATGGAGACCCAACTCTCATTGGCAGCCGCAGCTTTCGCGCTCAAAGAGCTGCCGTCGTTTCCCGCTTCCCTGCCCTTGTTTGGTCTGACCTCTCTCTCCTTCGTCCACAGAGGGATCCCCGGGAAAAAATGTGGCACCATCATCCTGTCGGCCGAGGAGCTGAGCAACTGCCGAGTGAGTAGCGCTGCCGTCCACGCTCCGGCGGGGGCTCCAAACCGAACGTCTGGACGGTAGAAGTCGGTCCGGTTCGTTAGGTGAACCTCCAGCTGCAGCTGAGCGTTCACATTTCAATGACCGTTAGCATCATTCGGTGAAGGTTCTCCGTCGGGAAGGTCTGTCGCTGTCAGATCCCATGGTGGCAGCTGGACCAGCGTCTCTCCTTGAGGACGTTCCTCCTGGTTTTACGCCGTCTACTCCCGAGCCGTAAAATTACCTGTTTACATTCCGACTCAGGCGAGTCCGGCCTTCTCAGCGACTCCGTTCAGCACAGTCGCCGCTCAAGTTGGAACCTCCGATTGGAAACTCTCGATGGTCCACTTTTCCTGGATGAAGATGAGGAACGTCTTCACGGAAAGCAACAAAGTCCGGTCGCCGCCATGAGATCTCACAAATGATCTTCACCAAAGGTCCCGTGGACGTCAAACCCTCAGGAGAAAAGCAGTCGATATGTTCCGACATAGTGAATCCCATCATAGTGTACATGTTCTGCCCTGATTCCCGTCACGTCTTTGCCAACTTCTCTCCAACCTCTGGCCTTTGGGGTTTCGATACCAACTTTTGTTTGGTGGATGTGTGTCAAGCATGTGAATGTGAAGCCACCGAGAGAGCGGAGGGTGAT
Source organism: Fistularia tabacaria (assembly GCA_901007705.1). Taxonomy (NCBI): domain Eukaryota; kingdom Metazoa; phylum Chordata; class Actinopteri; order Syngnathiformes; family Fistulariidae; genus Fistularia; species Fistularia tabacaria. Next base: position 23,351 of record CAAKHD010000324.1, read on the forward strand.
GTTTGACACATCGTCCGTCGTGATCGGGGTCGGGCGTTCAACGGCGTCTAGCCTGCTTCACGGGCAATTACCTCCATCCAAGGAAACCGTGCTGTTTGCAGAAGAAGGGGTGGCAGTGGCAGCTCCCCGGGAGCCGGGAGGGTCCTCCCGTCGGGGAGGCTTCCTGATTTCCTGCTCCCTGGTTTCTGCATATTTTGTCATCCAGACATTCTTCTTACACGGAGGTGAAACATCGTTTCCTCTCCCTGGCAAACACATCATCTCCTCGCGTGGCCTGATGGATGTGCGTTTACGCCTCACTTCCTGTCTTTCCATTAACTTTGTTGTTGTCTTTTTGACGCTCCACGTCACGCTGCATGATGAATCTGAAAGGCAGCGCTAACCACATTTTGTGCGGAGCAAAAAGGCGCTGGGTTGTTTTTTTTTTTTCCACCTCGAGTGAGCAGAGATCACAGAGGAGAGCAGCGCAGCACCAGGGCTGCATTCATAGAGGCTTTTCATACAGAGATGTATGTTCGGGCGGGGCAGGACATGTATGACTGTCCAAGGGGGAGTTGGGAGGGCAGTCGGGATCAGCGCTCAGCCCCGCCTTATTTTCCCATGATGATGACAAGGTTAACAGATGAGGTTAGACGGGAATCTCCATGGATTGTGAACTTTGCAGATGATGATGTGATCTGCAGCGAGAGCAGGGGGCAATTCGGAGGAACATCTAGAGGTGGAAGTATGCTGCCGAAAGGAGGGGATGAAGATTAGCTCCAGCAAGACGGGCTCCATGCGTGTGATTGAGAGGAACCCGGGTGGAACGGTGAGGCCACAGGGTGCGGAGATGAAGAAGGTGGAAGAGTTTAAGCACCAATGTCAACGGTCCAGTGGAGAGGGTGGAGAAGAGGTGGAGGAAGAAATATGTTCCAGCGGGTTGGAACTGGTGGAGAAAAGCGTCAGGGGTGATCAAAGAGTATCAGCCAGGATGAGAGGAAAGGTGGAGAAGACAGAGGTGAAGAGCAGCCATGGTGTCTGGTTTGGAGACACTGAGGAGAAGCCAGGAGGCAGATACGGAGATGTGAAGGCTCTCTTTGGGAGAGAGGAGGATGGAGAAGATCAGGAAGGAGTCCATCAGAGGGACGGCGCATGGAGGGATGTTCTGGAAATAAAGTCGCTCTGAGACGGTTTGGCCGTGTACAGAGGAGGGATGGAGAAGATCTGGGCAGAAGGACGCTGAGGTCATGTAAACACCTAATAGCATCAGTGGGATTTCTGATGCACCGAGATCACAGTTAATCACCGGCTGATCACATGGAGGAGATAAAAAAGGAAAGTTTTCGTCTCAGGGAAAAAAGATTAAGCGCTAATTCCCACTTCTCCTGAGACGAGTCCTCGCTCTGATGCGGCTGTCGGAGTTATTGCCTGCCAACTCAACATTTCCTCCGTTCAGACAGAGGAATCTGTTGCCTGCTGAGCTAGAAATGCCGATACTCTGTTTTGGACGCGCGGTCCTGAACATCAGCGTCGGGACCATGAGCCAACAATGCGACGGGACCTTCAGCAGCAAAGGTGAAATGCTCTTGACTGTAACATCATCTGAAAGCGTCTGCTGACCCTGTCCACCTGGAGCAGGTCTGGAGAACACTCTTTAAGATGATCTACAGCACAAAGCCTGCAGGCCACATCCGGCCCGAGAAAGAATTATGAAGATATCTGACTCCTGTTAGAGCTGCTCCGCCGGTGGACGGCACGGAGCAACGTAAAGCTACAAGTCCCGCAACGCACCGCCACTATGTCGGCACGCCAATCCTGGCTCCGCGAGCCTCACTGGTTCTTCAGCAGCCCTATGGAACTGCTCACCCGGGTCACCTTTCGACCAACCCTCGACCCCCAAAATGCCGAAAGCGAAAGGTCGACTTGCGAAAAGATGGGGTTTCCGAGGAAAGCGGAGTGTTTGTCCGCGGACGGAAAGGGCAGAGCTGAGTGTCGTCTGGGTCGAGACAGTGCAGCTGTCGTGAAAGGCTACGGACTCGTGAGCAGCAAACTGAGCTTTAATGCATTTTCAGTTTTTTGGTGCACTTTCATTTTTGTGTTTTCATCTCTTGCCTCGACGGGACGTTTGATTTTCGCTGTGATGGGAATTATTTTTTTGGCTGTCGTTTGCCGCTGGAAAAATGTTTTCACTTGAATTCACTCTGGGGTAGCTGCAGACGGAGCCAGAGGAAATCAATGCAGCTGATTTCATTTGTTTTACTTTTTTGTATCATTTATTTGACCATTAATGTTGTTTTATAGCCAATTACGATAGCTATCTCCAGGTGCAATAAGCTCATTTAAATAAGTTTTAGGACACCGCCACCAGTCCGGCCCTCCACTTGTACCAATTCTTTTAATTTTGGCCCCTCTGCACATTTGAGTTGGACACCCCTGACCGACAGGGGCCCCACGTTACCCCCAGCTAGCACTTGGCGACAGCGGTGAGGAAACGCTGGCTTTTAGCGTAGCAGAAACCTCGGACAGACCCGGGCTCCACCTGGGCGGCCTTCTGCCTCGACCCCGGAGAGCGAAGGGTGGGCAGAGAGCTAGAAAGTAAGAGTGTGATAGAAATGGAGGACATTCAAGGATTGGGAGGGACGAATGATCTATCGCTGCTAATACCGTTAGCGCTAACAGCTACATACTATCAGCTACTCCTGCAGGCGCGAGGTGTCCACATCCTCGCAGGAAAACATGGGGCGTCTCCTTCCTGTGGCGTTTCCTCCAGCTGGTTCTTCAAGGACCTTTTATCTGCTTGTGAAATAAAACTATCAGCACGGCGTTTGGCTTTAGCGTCCAGCCGTGAGCGCTTTCAGCAGCTCAGCACGGCTAGATGCGTCAAAGCATCGGGAGAGAAGCGGCGAGAACGTGGCCGTGGATCCTGAGGAAGTTCTGTACGTCCGCAAGCAAATTCCCACTCCGGCTTTCCCATGTTGTCCCTCGGAAAGCTGTAGCCTAGCATCCGTCCCTCTGTTATTACAGGCGATATAGGCGATATTGGCATACGAACCTCGCCGAGCCAAGGCTAACACTAGCAACCTCTCAATGTCATCAACCCAGCATGCACTGTGATTGGATGGCGGCGCCCGCGGGTTCAAATATGTGTTAGACGTGAAGAAAAAACCAATTCTTCGTGCTTGTTGAACAACGCAGTCTCGTGCGAGACGGACACTCAGCCGCATTTCTGGCTCACAGCCGGGTTTCCTTGAATATTCATAAAAGTAAATTACAATGGCGGAGGCAGCAGGAGCTCAAGCCACGCCTCCCGGGGAGCTGCGAGTTCCCGTTCCAGCTCGACAGAGTCGCCGCAAACGTGCCGAGCCTCCCGTGGAGAACGTCTCCTCTTCATTCCGCCGCCCCAAAGCGCGACTGATCCGCCTCCCGGTGTTCGCACTGGCCGATAAATCTTAATCCCGCGCCGGCGCATTGATCAAACCTGCGGCTCATCGGCATGCAGGAGTTTGGCCCTGCGTGCCGGCCAGAGGGTACAAATGCGGCGCGGCCCTGCTTAAAGTGCAATACCATGTCGCCCTAATGGCCGCCGTCGTCGTCGGACGTGGGAGTGAATGCCGATGGGCTCCCCGGCCGGCACGGCCTCCGCCCCGAAAGCAGGAGACGCGGGAGTTGGTTTTTACTTTAAAGGTTAGATGATGAAAGTGGTGTTCTGCCGGAGGTCTGAACTTCTGATCTCTGTCGCCAAACAGCGAGGCGTCGTTTGTCACCATGTAAAGTCGCTCTTCCGCCTTCCTGTCCTTTTCGCTTCTTCTTCCCCCGATTCCGTCCCTTTGGTCTCTCAGTGAGTCGCTACCCTTTGGTTTCTTTTTTTTCCTTCCACTTCTTCTTCTTCGAGCTCTGCCATCCATCCTTTTCACAGATTTCCACACCGATGAGCATCAGGATTCATGCCCGTGTGATTCGAATGTAAATGTGTGAATGTGAGCCCGATATTCAACTCTCTCCACCACCCTTGTCTTCTCCTTATCTCCTCACACACACACACACACACACACACACACACACACACACACACACACACACACACACACACACACTCGCTGACTTTAGATCTTTAAATATTGATACTAGAGTCTCTCAAATTAGCAAATGGTTGTTGATCACAGGCCTGGCGAGGGTGCGATCTCGGCGGCAGGGAGCGTTAATGAGCCGGCAGCAGATGCATTTTTCATACCTCTGATGGTTTCCATCCCCGCAAATGATGGGATGCGCTTATTATGGTATGTCCTCGTCAGGGCGACAGCGGCGAGGGCGAAAAAAAAAAAAAAGGACGCTTCTCGCGTGTCGTGTTCGCGATGCGATGAGCTCCGTCGGCGCGGCGCTGGAGGTCCAATTGTGGACTCCCGTTCCCTGGGAGGAAATCCTGAAAACACGGTGGACGTCATCTTCTTCTTCTGCTTCTTCTCCTGTGGGCTTCCTTCCTTCAGGGGTCACCGCAGCCTCCCATCTCACACCAACTCGCCCTCTGCACCTCCTCCCTGGTCTTCCTCCGGACCTCCTCCACCCTCAGCATCCTTCTACCCTTCCACCTGTCCAGGTCCAAACCATCTCAGTGTGACTCGATCTCCAGAACATCTACCGTGCGCCGTCCCTCTGAGGGACTCCTTCCTGATCCTCTCCGTCTTGGTCACTCCACATCTCCATCTCTGCCGCGTCCTGAGATGAAGATGTTGAGGTTCTCCACGGTACCACCTCAATTTCAGACCATGTGAGCGAGAAACTCCGAAGTGGCGACGGTCTTTAATTTATCACCCGGATCGTTGGAAATGAGATCTTCTGATGTATTTTCACACTCAAGATGATGACAGATTCACTTCATTCGATTCGATAGTTTATCATTTGTGGAAGGAAGTGATTTAGAGGTCGTCCGCGAGGATCTCGCGAGCATCGGGCGGTCGTTGGATGCACGGCGCCGCGAGGAGGAGGTCTCCGGAAACATGCTAAACGTGGGTGAGTGGCGGCACAGTGTAGGAGAAGGTCAGGAGTGGCTTTCCTTCAGAGGAACTCATCCGTGCAGCTTTTCCGAGTCACTGACTCAGATCTCCCTCTCCCTCATTTACCGGCTTCCGCTGACTTTTAAACGAGCGCCCTCGCCTCCCTTGATCTATATTTGATTTAAGCTCGGACATCTCAGGACACCGCGACACCTCTGCCCACCTCTCCCTGCCGTTGGCTGCTGAAGATGAGGCCTCCTTCATCTCCTCCGCGTTCCGCAACAAGTAACCGCTTTAGACGCCAAGACGGCGCCCGATCCGGAGCCGCCGGCCGCCTCCTCCGGGGGGGGATTCGAGCCGCTTCGGTCGGTCTTCTCACGTCTGGCCTGGTCCAGGACCTCATGATCTCCGGCGCTCAGCGCTCCCCTGCCCGGCCGCTGCCTCTCCCGGGAAATGCGAGGTTGTGTTGCCATAGAAATCTGCCGTTCGGTCTTGACTGACACGGCGGAGAGGAGGCGCTCAAGGTTGACTGCTTTCTCCCCAGAGCACACCGCGCTCTGCTGACCTGCACCTGTGGAATGCTGATGAGATACGCCGGACATCACACGCAGGTCCAAACCCAAACCGCGTCCTCGCGTGTTCCACATGTCCTGCCGGGTCACCGCCCCGTTCTCCGGCACCGCTCCGGACAGCTACACCGCCGAGCGCCGCTTGGCCGACGTCCTCGGTGGTCGCCGCTCGTCCGTCACCTTCACTGGATGGCGTTCACCCGGTCACGCGGAGAAGTCGCGGTTACTATCTGGATCCTGACAAGCAAATAGTGTCAGTCTGCAGCCGGAAGTTGGTGGAGTTCAATGTGCTGATGCTTGTGGTGAGGCGTGGTGATGCAATCATCTGGGGTTCGAGCAGCGAGGAAACAAAACAGTAGGCAGATCCTCTGCTGGTCTGCAGGGACCAGGGTAGTCCTGCTGGAGGACGGCAAGCCAGCCGTCTGCCGCTCTGCACAATCCTCTGCGTTTGTTCCTCAGCTGTGACATGGGTTTTACTTTGAGATGTACCCAAACATTCGCGTCCTCTCATCTTCTTCTTCCTCTCCTCTGGGCTTTTCCCTTCAGGGTCTCCACGGCCGATCCACCTCTTCTCTCTGGTCGTCATCTAGACCTCCAATTCCATACATTCACTCTCCCTCCTCTGTCCATGACCCAACCATCTCTGACCTTCTCTCCAAAACATCTACCATGTCTTGTCCCTCTGAAGCACTCCTTCCTGATCCCCTCCATCCTGGTCACTCCCAGAGAGAACCTCCACATCCCAGGATGTCAATGGATAAACGCTTCCGCTCCGAGGACTTAGAAGGTCTTGAAGAGTTCTGCGTCCGCTTCGGTGGCAAAGGCCGTCCTGAGGCGACATCGGCCCGACGTCAGGGCGTGATATGACGGCCGGTCGCTGGCCGATAACCTGGAAAAACACCGGAGGGAGTTTTTATCATTTGCGGCTCCGTCTCTATCCTCCCTCTCATGTTCAGATGAAGAAATAAGTCCGTCTGCATCAATAACCCACACGGGAGCCTCCGTTCCCCGCCTGACTCAAAGGTCTATTTTGGAGGGGATGAAATGCCGTGAGAGGTCTGATCTCCGTGCGTCTGGAGGCCGGCCACACGGTCGCCGTCCCGAGGGCGAGGACGGGAATACAGATAAAGTTCCTCTCCTGGCCGGCGTGAAGTGGATGTCCACCGACGTGTCGGGGAGAAGCGTGCGGAGCGCAGCGCCTGGCCGCGAGCGATAAACACACTTTGGAAGCCTGCGAGCAGATATGAAAACGGGCCTCGGCGAATGAGCGCGGGAACGCTCTCTGCGCTCCTGCGCAATCTGTCATTCCCGAAACCTCAAACACTTCTGACGATTCGTCACTCGGCAGACGGCTCGCCGCGAGGTGCAAACCGCAACGTTAAAAAGCTCCCGATCCGTCATTAGCCGAGCTCGGGCTGACAGCGGGGAGGCGTCGGGCCCCGAGAACGGCGACCATCCGCTGACACGGCGCTGGCACCGGCTTCAGACGGCGCTCGAGCTTTAAAAGGAGTCCCGCCGGGGACCGGGGAGGGGCCAACGAGTGTTTCAAGCCTCCGAAGCCTGTGGATGATCCCGTGAAGGGGGCGGAAATAATGGCGGCACCTCGTGGCACCTTCAAGTCAAACCGCTCCTCCAGGCTTATTCCTCAGACCGCAGGGAGTTGTTATATCACGCCCAGCGCTCGTCTTTTGTTTATTTAAGTCTGAGCCAAAGCCTGGAAGGTCTTTGCGAGTTCTTCTCTGAATCCCAGGTGGACCGGGTTCCTCACGACGCTCACCTTTCTTCATTCCACATCCGTCCGGTGGGTGAGAATCGGCGCCGCCGTTCGCAAAAATGCAAACAACTCGGTCGCAATCGGGGAGCGAAAAGCGACTGTTACGCTCTGGATCCGACCGCATCTTCAGAACCTTCGTCGACGAGTCACGGCCTCGGAAGAACCCCCCGTATTTTGGCCGGAGCCGCTCAAAGCGTGACTGCAATATCGTTGATGTGGTTAAACGAGGGACCCTGAGGTCTTCCCTTAAATCAGCGGGATTCTTGGAACAGACGGTTTGTTTACCCCAAAGAATCCAAGCGCAGCAGAATTTTAACAGGTGCTGGAGCTCCTCTCCACGAGCACCGCTTGTTTCCCTTAAATGTAGATATCCGCACAGCCTCGTCCACATGCTGGAACAGTTTGTTGACCGTTCGCGCTCAAATACGACTTAATGAGCGACCGGCAATACAATTAGCCAGAGCGCCGTTTGCTGAGCACGGCTGTTTGGGCTCGGGATTAAAACGCGTCGCTGTTGGATTGCCCCGTACGCCGCCCGGCGCCCGTGGCACCGTCGTGTTGTTTTTATAGATAAGGCTGGAGTGGAATGTAGGCCTGCTGCCAGTATTTTCCCCAAGCGAGGGCGCATTCACGCACCAAAACTGAAAGACGGAAACAAAAGAAAAACAGCCGCTTGTTGCCGGGACATGCAAACACGAACGTGGTCAGGTTGTGCAGAGGAAATAACTCAAAGGTGAGTTGTCGCACGCCGCAGACACCTCTGCTCTCCATGATTCCAGCAAGTACAGCCGCCGCTCACGTGGACGCCGCGGGCGTGGGAAAATGAGATATTTACACGGAAAGATTTTGCAAATGTTTAGTTCCATCCCCGCATTGATTGTTTCCAGAGGGAGGCTTGAACGCGGCCGATCGAACAGGACAGAAAAGACATCGCCGGCTTTCTTCGTCCTCCTCCTGTGCACTGAAACCACTGAAGTCTTCTTCTTCTTCAGCGTCGGAACTGAAGAGCCTCAGAAAATCTCCGTCTCGCACCGTTTTCAGTCTCTCTGTCGGCGTCGCTCGCAGTGTCACTTTCATCTGCAGGCAAAGTCACCTCTGAAGTTGTGCTGTTGTCTCCTCGCGGACGTCCAGCTTTTCCAAACCCGCTGGTGACGGTGGATTCTTTCGCGCGGCTCCACGCCGTTAGCGTCCACTGGCAGACCCGGCAAGAGGACGCTCTTTTTGTGAATGGCTTCTCGCCGCCGGTCGTTCGAGCCTCCGGCTCACGCCGACGTGGAGCGGTTTGTTAACGCCAAGCTAACGCGCGGCGGCTCTTATTTCCTTCCTGGACGAACAGATCGATTGCTTTCAGCTTGAAAGCTGCATCATGTGCATTTCTTCCTGTGCTTTCCATGACGAGGGTGTGAAAAACATCTTGCGTGTCGTGCAGCTTTTTGCCTTGGGTGCGTCAGAAGCTAGCCTCTTCTTCTTCTTTGCACTGACCTCTTGCATCTGTCTCGTTTTTTTGCACTTCCTGTTAGAGCGCCCCCCGATGGCCGTTATCTCCTTGGACTATGCAGTTTGCAGATGACATTGTGATCTATATGATTAGGGAACAGGTGGAGGAACATCTAGAGAGGTGGAGGTCTGACCTGGAAAGGAGTGGGATGAAGGTTCGCAGGAGCAAGACAGGAAAACGTGTGTGAATGAGAGGAACCTGAGCGGAACGGTGAGGCCACAGGAGGTGGAGATGAAGAAGGTGCGGGGTTTTTAAGTACAGAGGGTCAACAATCCAGAGCAACGAGAGGGTGGAGAAGAGGTGGAGGAACGTGTGCAAGCAGGTTGGAATGGGTGGAGAAAAGTGTCAGGGTTATTCAAGAGTATCAGCCAGGATTGAAGGAAAGGATGGGCTTAGCGATACCGAGAAGACAGGAGGCAAAGGAGAAGATGTGGAGGTTCCTCTTTGGGAGTGAGGAGGAGGGAGAGGATCAGGAAGGAGTTCATCAGAGGGACGGCACATGGTAGATGTTCTGGAGAGAAAGTCGCGCTGAGACGGTTTGGACATGGACAGAGGAGAAGATAACACTGCAACAGACGTAACAGTATTTTGTTAGGCCACCCGTTCTCTTGCCCACGTGGCCATTTCTCAGCTAGCTTACAGTGGAAGCAACAGCCAAGAAGGCGAATACTGACGAAGGCCCGTTGAAAAAAAAAAGGATGCTGCTGTTTCAGGTGGATACAAAGGTAACGAGGTCTTCCAGCTGCACTCCAAGGTTTCGTTGGAGAGAAATAAGCAGAAAGAACACCAGGCTGGGCGGAGTTTGCGATGTCTGAAGAATACATGACATTCACGCTGCCGCTCCGATGGAGGCTGAAAAAAAAATGACTGAAAGTGATTATCTACGCTTGAATGTGAAGGAGTCATGATGTATCGCCCTCCTCTCTCCTCCCCACCCCTCCACCCCCTCGCCCTCAGGACAGTTCCACCATGCAGTTCTGTGCCAACAAGCTGGACAAGAAGGACTTCTTTGGCAAGTCGGACCCTTTCATGGTTTTCTACAGAAGTAATGAGGACGGAACGTGAGTGCTGTCGCCACGCAGCGTCCGCGGCGGAGGGGCTCTTATCAAAAGACACGTTGACACGATTCTTTTCAAAAAGAGAAAAAGGCGTCAGATACCAGAATCCCGTTTGTAGCACCCGGCGTATTCCCTTGTCGCAGCGTCTCTGTGTGCCCGAGCAAAAACAGCTTTGAAGCAGGAGGGTACAAAGTGTATTGGCCACTGTGAAGTAACGATTTTCACCACGTGAAATGGAAATTATTGAGGGAACCGCCGTAGGGAAAACACTGGGGCTATTATCAGGGTACAGTAGCCAGCAGCAACGGCGTAGATGGGAATGTATGCTTAGCTATTGGAGGAAATACCGCTTTCACCGAGTCGCGCCTCTGAGCGAGTCACCGCGCCTTGCGGCGTTCGCAACGCCATGAAAGAGGCAGAAAAGGGTAAAAGAAGGAGGGGGGAGCGCATGATCTACATCCTCGGTAAAAAGGAAAACACACCGGCGGCCTCTTGGGCAACTCGCACATGGATGTATCTGCTCCCTTGGAGCTTCCTTAAAGTGCTGTTCGCTTTCCCCAGAGGCCCGCGGTTGTCGCGGCGGCCCCATCTAGCCGGAGATGCTTTAGCGCGTGCTTCATTAGAGCTTCCACCTCAGCCGGTACCCCCGCACACATAACAGGGGTAAAATTGATCATTTTTTTTTGTGTGAGAATTATCTGCCGTTGGTACCGGAGGGTACAAATTAGAGGGCTGCTCGGCGGAGGGACTCACCGGGTTAAAACGGCTCTCGGCACTGAGCGCAGCTCAAGTAATCCGAGGCTTCGCCGATGAAAGGAAAGTGATAGGGATTGTAGCTTTGGGAGGGGTTTCTGATAAGAGCGTACGAGGCCGCGCGCTCTCAAACGTGGCCGATGTCAGAAAAGCCATTTGCATATCATCGCCACACTTTCCAGTCGAGGGGTCGGATTTTAAGAACGGGACTGAAATATTAAACATTTCTCCGCGGTCCAAAACACAGTGCAGCCGGGAGGCGCGCCAAGCGGTAAACAAAGACGGATCCGGCCTGGTTTGGGGCATCTTTGTTGTCACCGCAGGCTTCGGCATTGTTTCCCCCCGCAAGGCTGTCTCCTCCATGCTTGCTCCTCCCCTCATTTGCATATCCATCCCTCCCCGTCTGATGGAATGAAGAATTAACGGGCAGATTCCTTTCTTCGCCGCTTTTAACGATGTTTCCCCCCCCTCCTCCTCCTCCTCCCCTCCGCCCCCCCCCCCCCGTCTAGGTTTACTATCTGCCATAAAACAGAGGTGGTGAAGAACACATTAAACCCTGTGTGGCAGCCTTTCACCATCCCTGTCCGGGCGCTCTGCAACGGCGACTACGACAGGTACCATTCCCGTCTCCTCCGATCCACAGCTGCCACTCATCCGTCCACTTGATCCCGTTTACTCCCTCGTTTTTGGGTTGTTTTGGTTTTTTTTTTGCACATACAAACACCGTATGCCCCCCCCCCCCCCCCCCCCCCCCCCCCCCCCCCCCCCCCCCCCCCCCCCCCCCCCCCCCCCCCCCCCCCCCCCCCCCTTCCTTTTTTCCCCCCCTTTTTTGTGTTTTTTTTTTTTTTTTTTTTCCCTCCAAAAACCCCTCTCCCCCCCCCCCCCCCCCCCCCCGCCGGCTCGATACGTCGATGCT
>CAAKHD010000327.1:21136-48338 GCA_901007705.1 Fistularia tabacaria
ACCACCTCCACCCACCCGTCTTTCGTGAGCCCTGGAACAACAGGACATATGATGGACGTACGGCTCCGACGGGTACTTGAACGCCTCATCACTGGCACGATAACCAGGTTACAATCCGGGTCACTTCCAACAGACGCGGCGGGAAAAAGTGTGCGCGTCCGTATTCTTCTGGTAGCCGTGAAGGGGGGTGGAAGCGTGGAAGCGTCTGCGCTCCCCGCCGCCCTGCGGCGCGTCTCCTCACCAATGAGGAGACACGGGCAGGACCCGAAAACAGTCCTTCAACCGGAGCTTTTGTTGGGGAACAACTATGAGAAAATGAATCGGAGCGTTTCGGGTCGTCCGAGCGAGACTGCGGTGATTTAGCCGGATGAGAGAGCCGTTACTTCGGAGAGAGCGGACGGAGAAATAGAAATAGGCAGGAGCGACCCTTCACAATGGAAGTCACCGGAAGGTCCCTTGCCCGGAGCGCTTTATTCAAACCCCGAATTGGGGGAATTAAAAAAGATAGTGCTTTAAACACGCTAAAACAAAATAAAGACGTCAATATTCGCTGTTTTTACCTGCCCCCGTGGAAATGCTTTCAGCCGCCTCGGCCCCAGGAGCGCTCACTGACAGACAGACAAAAACACCGCAGCCAAGATGCTGCGCGCCTCCTCCCGCTCCTCTTAAAGGGCCAGCGCACCTCCTGCAGCACTGACAGCGGCCCCCACCCGTGTCTGCCCTCCGCCCGGCTCCACGGGCACCACTTTCGCGTTCCTCCTAATTTTTCCTTTTTTTTTTTTAAATCATCGTTCTGACAAGCAACAAAAACCTTTTAACTTCTAATTAGACGAATCTCCCAGATGTGCTTCATCACAATGGCGTAGGGGTCAAAGGTCAGCGTGTAGGCGTAGTGGGGGATGCAAACATGCAAAATTCATATATCTGCTGCTCTCCAGGCATAAACCATCATGGGTATCAGCCGCAACATTCTCGCAGCATCTAACCGGCCCAAAATTCAGGCTGGAAGGGAACTGGGACCGCTTGTCACCCCGGGAGGTGTGCATGTTGCTCACAGTCGAGCGCTGCTCTGCATAAGCTTGGTTTCTGAGCCACGCTGATCTTGGATCGGCTATTGCCAGCTGTTAATGTTCAGTGAGCTTTCTCTACCCTAGAGGTAAAGTCTCCTGACCACAAAGCCTTTTCAAGCTAGTCATTATTTTTCATTAGATCTCAATTTGACTACACTGCAATTATCCATTCGCACTTTTGTTTTTCAATTGTTCTGCTGGTGTATACATTTGAAATGTCTAAATTCTGGAAATTAGAATTTAAGTAATTTTTTGTAAAAGAAAAAAATGTTGCTGAATAAAATTCTCATTGTTTTCAAAGAGGCAAAATACATTACTTCACCAGACCCACATTAAGGCACTGAGATATATGATTAAAATAAATATATGTATATTCACATGTATAGCTTCTTTCATTTATAGGTTATTAATGTTAATCATATACTTAAAAATACATGACAGGTTTATGACTTCATCACATCAATATCAACTTTCCAAAGAATAGTAAATTTACAACTTCTTATGGATTCTACTTATTTATGTTAGTTATTGGCAAGTTTTAGAATATCTTGCAACCTACATTTCAACTCCAAAGAAAGTTTGTTTTGCTTTTACTTTTGATACAGACAAGTGAATCCAGTATTTATACCTAGAGGGGGTGTTATTTCAACTCCCTTGTCACTTCTCCAAGGCCTTCACAGAATTTGCACTACTGTAAAATTCCTGCTCTTTTGAGAAAGAGAAATTTGGGAAACTGGTCAGATGAGCCCCCTCCCCTTCCTTTTTTCTTTCTATAATCCCATCGAAAAGGGATTTTTTTAACAGTTTATAGGATTTGCTGGGAACCACATGGCCACTGTGGCCGACGTTTGCTTTCACAAGCAATGCTAAGAGGGATCTTTGTAAACATCTGCAAAGTCTATGTAGAACTTGCAGTCAACACAATAGTCCCCAAAACACGATGACTCAACTTCCACCATATTTTGTGAGATATTAGGATTTTTAACAGCACACTTGCCGGAAGTCAAACACATATACATAGGAGCCAGCATAATAAAGCAGTGATGAAAAAAAAAAAAAAAAAATCAGAAAAGGCACTGCCGACTTAAATAAGAAATACTTCAAATGAATATCAACTATTTCCCTTACATAACATTTCACATTACCTAATATTTGCGATACAGAACTTTAAGAATGTTGAAGAAACAAGTAAACGCTAAAACTAAACACTGTAAAAAAAACAACAACTAGACTTTCATTAATCGTAACCACATACCACTAGCATTTATGTACTTGTGTGGCTAAAATGCACATCAGCTCTGTTTTGTTTGATTCTCTGGGTTTGTGACCTCACAAATAACAGATGACCAGGAGCCTAGGAAAAGAAATTTAATAGAAAGAAGTACAAAAGACAGTGTAAATAAATAAAACAATTATCTAAAAAAAAAAAAAAAAGAGGAAATACATTTAATCAAGCTTGATAAAATAACAAGCACTAATAATCTGGTGGTTTACAATGATGATGTGCTGCTGTTTGGTCTAAAATAGTGCAATATTATACAGTAGTACGAAATAACTAAAATGCCAATAAATCTTCCACAACCAGGGTGGCTGACTCTAAAAAAATATAGTGCTTTACCCCAGTAGTTCAATGCTTCATACAGTTATCAGACTATTCTGAATGGTGATAAAAGTCACAGTTTAGGCATATTTGTGTAGGAGGGTGAAAGAGGGAGTATTCTTGGTTAATTATCATTACATTACTGCAGTACATTAAAATCCTGCCTTTAAGTACTCACAGCGATTTCATCTTAAATCATCTGATGTTATACAACCTAGCTGGATTTGGGGTTTGAGTTTGGACAGGACAATCCCACCTCCTCTCTATAACAAACCATAATGAGAGATGGGCAGATATACAAGACAGCTTGAGGAATGTCAGTTATTTGGTCTGTTGATAACAGAAATTGAACACTCCCTGGGACTATCTAATGTACCTGGAGCTGAATGCTACCAAGCATAGTTTTAAAAAAAGATCTCAGTATGAAAAAACAAAGCATATATCCGATAGCCTTCTTAAACGTAAACACCACAGGCAAAAGGAAAAGAGATACAGTCAAGAACATACTCCAGTGACTTGGATAGAAAATGTGTTTGGCAACTCTTGCCTTGCAAGCTAAAAGCAGTTCATGCTCACAGGGCTTATACTTTCTGTTGTCACTGTTACAGACAAGTCAGAGCTTTCTTTCACATGATGTTTACAGTGCAGATAACTTTCCAGTATAAACAGCTGGGGGTTTTCTCCCAAAGAGATGTGAGAGTGGTGGCGGTGGGAGTTCACAAAGGAAAGGAGTGACAAGAGTGTGTGTGTGTGTGTGTGTGTGCGTGCGTGCGCGTTTGCATATGTGTGGTGGCTATAGTGGTGGGGATTATGGCATGACAGGGTGATACGGGAGGGATGGGCCGAGTGGGTGGGTAAAATAACGAACTAGATGAGGGAGAGGGGACAGTGCATATGTGCCTGTGGCAGTTAGGTGTGTGGGGGGGTTGGAATGAGATGGGGCTAATTTCTAAAGCTTGCTCTTATCGGCTCTTTAACAGTCGACTCTGCGAAGGCTGGACCTGCTGTACGAGTTTCTGCAAGAGACAAACAAGACCAGAAAGAATGCTTTGACTACATTTATATTCTAAAATGTGTACCCAACATCTGAAAAATCATGAGGGAGTCGAGCATTTTAGATTTATTTCTGGAATGAGATTTCTTTGCGGTTTTCCATCGAGAGCCAGCATGGCTTTGAATAAGTATCTATTTTCAAAGAGTAAGAATGAGGTATAACCATGTTGTTTTATTCAGTGTTGATTTCAAGCAGCTGGAGCTGAGCATTTTTGTATTTTTCTAACACATTTCTATCTTTGGAACTGTGGAAAATATTTCTCCTCAAATGTAAACGTGACATCAAGATAAAAAATTTTGACTCTGACAGGTGCTGTGGCTGCTGTTTTCGATTACAAACCAGCAGCGCCGTCCCTCACATGCACAGCAGTAATGCCTAATAAACGTAACAAAAAACATATGGCGGTAGTTTCCATAGTCAAACAGGAACTGCAGTGGCCTTTTGAGATTAATCTTTGAAAAAGATTTGTGACGTGACAGTTCTTTGTTTTGTTTTTTTGCTAGAATGACATCATGAAGAATTGCATTTTTATATAATTTAGGGATGATACTGCTCTTCTATTTGAGTGAAGGTTTGATGGGGTACGAGAAGCAGCAAGAGCCTCGTTTGCGTCTTGGTGCGTGGGTGTGTGTATTTAATGTCTCAAGTTACCGTTGTGTTTGTGTAGTTGGAGCTGGCAGGGTTCTGTATAGCTGGGGGATCTTGCGGTTGATGAGAGGACCCAGAGCTTCTTTCAGTTTATTGTAGTTCCTCTCCAGCTCTCTGTGATACTCCTTCTGATCCGGCCCAATCAGAGCTTTATTTTTCCTCAGGGCATCCTCACACCTGCATGAAAAGAACAGAGAGGACACGGGGAGTCGGTATTTGTTTTTATTGGTTACACAACAGTCTGCATCTGGGATGTGGAGTGTGTCATCACCTCTTGGTGAAGTCTTTAAAGCAGAGGCGCAGTTTGTTGTGATGGCGAAACAGTTTTGGGTCATCAGGAATGTCGGTGAGAAAGACCTGCGCCACCTCGAGGGGGCCCTGGCAGGGGGAGACACTGTTACATATCTGCTCAGGAATGTCTGTCACTACTTTTAACAATGAGTCAGACATTAAACCCCACCGGTTTTGGGATTTACATTCCACTGAAATGAAGGGCTTTGACATTTTAAACGAGGTGGATGGAACAAAATATCAATATGACAATCAGCCATACTTTCTCTCATAAAACATTAACTGTGCAGCCATGACAAATGAAGGCATTACTTTACAAAAGAGCAGGAGTTATGCAGTGATTTAGCTGTAAACATTTGGCCAAGTTGTTTATGGTATGTAAGTGTATGAGGCATTATGCTTAAATTGTATAAATACATGATTTTCATCATTTGTCTTTTAAAAGATAGGTTTATCAAGCCAGGCAATGGGTACAAGAATGGCTGTGTCATGCTGTATGATCATAATTAGTAGGAATTATACTCTGCACTCAGTCAAGCCTTAACAAGCCAAAAAAATCCAGAATGATAAGGGGTTTACGTAATCTTAAATTCATCATCCAAATTGGGCTCTGTGGTTTGTCTCTACATTAAACATTGAAAAGGAACAAATGTATTGGTTTGCAGTCTTGGTTGGTCAGCACGAGTACATTTGATGTCCAACTTGCTTTTAGGTCATGATGCTAACAGGAGCAGCAAGGCTAAAACAATATTAACAGACCATTGATGAATATATGAAAATAGACACAAGAACAGTTCACTGAAGCAAATTCTTGCAGTGGCCAACCCATGGAACAGAGAGGTGTAAGCTGGGTAATGCGCACAAGGGGAGGATTAAGGGATTAAAACATCAAAAAGTTATTTAAAAGCTGATACTGCTGTTTTGTTTTCACCAATATTTATAGAATTAGTTAATCAGATCTGAAAATCCTCCTGTCTGAGGCTCGGCCAGTGTTAACATTTGTAAGCATCACAACAATCACCTGGTTGACAGTGGTTCCCACACAACCTTGCAGCACCATCTGCAACATCTTGGGGTCTGCCGGCTCCTGGTTCGTGGCAAAAGCCAGCTCCTGAGTCTTCTTCTGCATGTCCTCAATGGCTACTTCCATGGGGACGAGGATAATCTGCGGCGTCAAAGACAACAGTTATGGTGTCATTTGTTTCTACTTTAACACCACAGCCTGCAGAAAAGGTGGGCTTCTGTGACATAGTGCACTTACCTCCTCCTTGTGGATAACGTTGATTCGAGTCTTGATGTAAGGAAAAGCGTGAGATGCTGTCAGGATGGTTTTACGTTTGTACTGCTCATGCAAGTCGCCATGGGCACGGCCATCCAGGGTGAAGGGAGTGCAGTACATGAAGGTGCGCAGATTATAGTTCTTGTCAAAATATGTGATGCGTTCCTTCAGCTCGTAAGTGTCAAAGAAGGGTTCAACATATGTGATCTGGAGGTAGGCCTGAAAGCAGAAGGAACTATCTAATACACAGTATCTTTCAACTATGTCTAATTTCATCAATAGTTACAGATCGCATTTCAAGTTACCTTGTTACCATCTAGTTTGGTTTTGTCCACTGGGTTGGAGTCCTTGATGATTTCTACCACATCGTCCCCGAACCGCTCTGAGTAAAACTCCTGTGGACAAGAAACATTTCATTTTAGGAAATATAGTGCCCACAAATCGCCAGTGACATCTTTATTGGTTTTACGAGACGGTGACCTGCCTCAAGTCTGTGGGAGATCTCTGCTAATTTGGTAATGGATGGCTCCTTGTAGACAAATTCCTGTTCATCAAGGTCTCCAAACCGGGAGCCATAAAAACCCACCCGAAAATAGGTCCCGAACATTCTCTGAACACTAAGGGGATATACACAAAATTACCGAATCTTTAATAGCTGTGGATAAGTGCATCACTTCTATGAGACATGCAGACAATGTGATTTCCTGATTGACCATGAAGTTCTTCTTTATTCTGTTATTATATAAAGATAAAACATATTTGATGTAATTTCTTGTCATTAACAGTCATGATAACAAAGAGTCAAACTGTGGTTTGATGCAATTTTGTCATCTTGTAAAATCAAACTCTCACTCACCATTCAACCACATGGCAGCAGAAAGGACACCAAGCAAAGGAGGACAGAAAAAAATATTATCAATACAAAGAACACAAAGTATGAACCTTGGTCATTCTCTGCATTTGTAGAGGGTGACTTTTAATGCAGTCACATAGGGGTATGGGGTCCCAGTCCTACTATATGGCGAAGAGATAAATCTGCAACCCCCTCGGTTGAACTTTTAGATCTAATGTATCCACAACATGGAATAAGTGTTAATGGAAAATCACTTGCTTACTTCAAATAATGTGATTTGTGGTTTCAAGGTGATATGTTCCAGTTTAAATGTTGTTTTTTTTTTATTTCCTCCTTCAGTGTCTCAACTTAAGGATACACATAAATGTAAAAATATGAATTATATGACAAAAGATGTACTTACCTCCCATCCTGAACTCTGGAAATTTTAAGTATTGAGAAATTAGTTAAAAAAACATCTGGAATATTTTCTCTTTAAATCTGTGAGATGCTGGTGACTCAGAAAGTATCTTTTTACTTGGTTATAGACTTTGTTGAATGCATCCTGCAGCTTCCCATGCACAGCTGCCAGCTTTTTGAAGTCTCGGTTGGCTTCATGGATGGGCAGAAGAATCTTGTACACCTCATTTATGGCCTCATACATGGCGGCCTGTGTTTAGAGTACAGCAGGCAACAAATTGGGTTCCTTCAACCACATTAATTAAGTAAACTACGTGCTGTGTTAACATGGAGTCTGTCACCACGTGGTTGGAGAACTTGAGTCGTACCATGTTAAAAGAGGCAGCTGCTTGCTCCAAGAGGCCCACCAAGCCTAATTCACTAAAGTACTTTCCAGCACAAATCCCCTCCTCCTCTGGGGAGAGGACGTCATCTGATATGGCAGATTCTTCTAATACGTTGGATGAAATATTCTGTGGGTAGAGCAGAGAGGTCTCAAACTTTTACCCTGTTTCAGAAAGCATGGGCCTGAATCAACCCCTTATCACAACTTTGTGGACTCATTTACACAGAATCCCCTCTGACCAATTTTTATATCTGGGATATTGCCTGCAATTAAAGCTTGGCTATCTGTACGAAAGCGAACAGAATAAAAGGGGGCAGATTGTTCAGGTTTCTGATCTGGAACCAGATGTAGTGAGTCATAGCACTGTGTGAATGTCAGTGTAAAAGGGACAGCAGTCATACAATGCATGAATGGGAATGCTGTATAAATTAATATGTGGGGGCCGCATTATGCTGGTTTCATTTGGTCATGTGCAAACAAGCAAAATTACATAAAAAATACATAATAGCATTTTGTTGTTTCAATTGTGTTCACGGCCGCAAGATCAGCGGAAATCTTACGCTAGTGTTGAGATAAATTCAGAACTGCCCAACATCACCCACTGTTGCACAAATACAAAACCATTATTTGCACCCCAAAGTAATATTGTTTCATTCATGAAAGGGTTTTTAAAAATGCCCATCATTGCACTGCCCCTTGGTCGTTAGTAAATCGCTCACCTGAAATGAGACACAACCAATTGGCAAGTAGCGACAGTCTTCCAGCATGTTGAGGTATTCTGCCACCAGTGCAGCACTGTGGACCAGACAGTGGGCAGCTTCAGCATGGTTCCCTCGCTCTGAGTGTTTCCCTGCCATGTTTTGAAGCCATGTCAGGCGCAGATCCGGGGAGTTCTGGTAACCTTTGGCAATCCTGATAAGGAAACGAGGGAGTGTTTTTATCTGTGCCTTTTGTTGGAACATCAAGTTTGCATCACAGCCATAATGATGTGTATCCCTGCACCTGTACATCAGGTCAATGAGCATCTCTGGATCCTGTTGATGCTCTTTCATCTTTACAGTGTCGGTAAGAATCATATGCAGGTTAAACACCAGATCCTGGACCTGCAATTTCAAAACAGCAGTTTCAATTTAGGACATTCTTCAGTGTGAAGCAGTCAAATCAAAGTGTATTATATAGTGAATGCGCAATGAAGTCGAAGCAGTGGTCATAGATGTGGAATGTAAGGAACACACACGAGTGCCCATGACTACATGTGATCTATGATGCAGAAGCCACACTTATCATTCTCAGTTATCATTGAGTTGAGTCATTGTCATCAGATACGTACCTGCTCTGGGAAAGGTGAGTCACGCAATTCCACATCCTCCTCGGCATATGTCAGGATAGTTTTAAGTGACCGGCGAAGATGCTCTTCATTGAAATTTTGGGATGTGCCAACAAGCGAGGACAGTGACATTGTGACCTGCATCTTTACTCTTGCAAAGTTCTGGTACAAGGACAGAAATAATACATGATGGTATCATCGATATATCTATTACTTTACACAATATTTTGCTCGATGTTTCTTTTAGGCAAGTAACCATGATGAGGCTGGAATAAGATGTCGAGACACACAGAGCTCAAAAAGTATGTAGACTTACATTTCCAATCTCAAAGTTTTGTCTCATTAGCAGATAAAGAGAGGCGGAGGCATGACTTCGAACAGAGCTGATGCTACTGCTGCAGTGACGGAGGAGACGCAGGCACAGGTCTGCACACAGCTCTGTGTCATCTTCAAAGAGCATCTCTGGGAACTACACACAATAGTATAATAGTAATAATAGTATACTATATAAAACTATATAAAACTATATAAAACCTCACTTTGCATTTGCCTACTTTTTGTATTGTCTAAAACGAAGATTTAAAAAATGAGTCAATTTATGATGTTATCATGTTTTTTTCATCCATGTTTAACCTAAAATTTGAGAAAATGAATTTCTTGATCAGACAAATGATAATGCATGTTTTGAAGCAACAAAGAGTTTTACAAGGATGTAGAAACAATATCAATTATTTTTAGGACAAAATACAATAAAACAAAATATCATATACAGTAAACTAAAATTTGATGGAAAGCAGTTGAATTGAATTAATTAACATATTGCAGTGCTTTCTTCTTCACGTGTTTTTACTTGAGCGTACAGCGACTGGGATAATCGTGAGTTTTGAGCAAATACTGCACTTACCTTGAAGACAAGGGCCCTTTGTGTAGTGAAGCAGTGTTGCAGGAAGAGGGCACTCTGGTTCCCCGCCATGCTGTGGAGAAGGACTCTCAGGACACCCCCTAACACACTTTCCTTCAGCTCTGACGCCACCACAGTCTGCACAAGGACAGGAATGTCATAATTTACAGAAAGAAAATGGTACAATTAATAAACAATGATGTTGTGTTAGTAGCATGGCAACATATTTCTTTTGTTACCTTAACAATAATTTCTAGTGTATCCAGAACGATCAGAGAGGCCTCTGTTGCTAAGTTTCCATCAACCACAGACTCCTGCTCAACCTCAGCCTTAGACCTGGTGAGATTTTAATAATTTTGGCAAAAAAACAAATGTAATACCCTTTTCAAGTTTGTACATGTCTCGAAAATCATCAGTGGCTTTCTCATACAATGTGCAAACATTAGATGTAAAACATACTTATCAACCCTGTCTGTGTTTTGTCTCCAATGAGTAACATTCTTTCTCCACCTAACGTTCTCCTGGCTGCCATAGGGACTCCTTTCTGGATAAATAAACAATTTCCATAAACACACAGTTATAAAAAAAACAGTGAAGCAAACACACATTGCTCTACTACCATAAGTAATACCTCTGCAGCGGCGGACCATCTCCTGACGAGCGCCAATTGTACCCAGGATGGCCTCTTCCAGACGGGCCTTCATGTCCTGAGACTTTTTGAATGTCAAGCTGTTGATCCTCTCAAGAGCCTTCTTCCCCTGCAACAACCACACACCGTTATGTGACACAGTGAAAAAGAAACAGGACAACGACATTAAGATATCTTAAAAAAAAAAAAAAAGGATGAAGGATTGATGAAGGATTTTTTTAAGCTGGCAAGTAAATTAAACTTTATGGAGCAAAAATTAAAAAGGATTTTATGATTCCTGGCATATTTACTGACCTATATGAACTGGATATTGGACACTCAAAATATTCTGATTAGGCAAATTGGATTTCCGTCATAAAATGTTATATATCCACAGAATTTGCGATTCTACCTTGTGTTCAAAACAGGAAATACAGAGATGCAGTAGATCCAACAGGCGGTTGATTTGCAGCACAGACAAATCCGACACCCAACGCTCCAGGAGAACTGCATCTGCATTCTTCAGTACCCACAGGAAACACACCAGCAGAGTCCTACTGCAATCCGCAGACAGAGAGTTGGACTGGCGCCCAGCCTGGCGAGGTCAAACATACAAATTCATCTTTAAAACTGTTCCAGAAAAATAAAGAGGTTTGTCTACGAAGAGCTCTACAGAATATGAACGGGGAAAAAATTACAGGTTAAAAAAGCAGCTGTACTTTATCATGAGAAAAATACAAATTCTTTTGGAATATGTAAAGTCACAGAAAGGTAGCATCAGCTCTGTCACTCTGTGGCTAATCTATAACCTGTCAGCCTCTAAGGCCTGAGGGAAAAGGGCTGGTCCCTGCTGCTGTCACTCACCATTGTAGGGAGCGTAAAGGGGTTGGTTTTTGAATGCGGCAGAGGGGAGCCAGCAATTGCCATGGCAACAGACTGACTTATGGTGTTGCTTCCGTCTGGGTCAGCATCATCAGCGTGGGCTGAGGCATGGCGGACCCGAACAGGCGAGAGGTCTGAAATGACACAATAAATAAAATCTCAAGTTTAATAATAGCTGAGGATGACACTCTTACTATCTCAAAGACATGTTGAGATGTTGGGATATTTGCGGTTATCATTTTATGTTCCTCTGACCAGTAAAGTCGTGGAGCTGATTCAAGATTTCCATGACGATGGATATGAGAGGCAGGTAGAGCTGAGCAACATGGGCTCTGACCTGGGGGTCACTGTAACGAGGGTCTGCATCATGGCTGCACAGCAAGGAGTGAACAGCACTAATAGCTTTTTTATGCAGGAAGAAAACTCTGTGGAGGTAAAAATAAATAAATAAATAAAAAAGTACTGTAAGTGCTTTCATTGCATCTTTGCTCACATGTTCAGTTTTTCATGCTGGGTAATAATATGCACAAATAAACTACCAATCTTCTAAAAATGAAAAACATAATAAAAGTGCCAACATTACAATTCAACCTTGGATACCGAGCCTAATGTAAGTCCTGCTGTTAGCAATATCGTTACGAAGTTGGTGGTGTGGAAATATAATTAACCTGTTCATTCTGCTTCTCAACTGAAACCCAATCAACTGAACCTGCAAGTCAAGTGTGGTAAAGTTCAGTGTGTATTGATGGGATTGTTTTCAAAGCATCCAAAATGTGAATCATGTTTTGGGACTTTAGGTGTAAAAATTTGGGAATGGTATATGGAAATGTTTCATCTGCTGGATCTTACATGTACACAACGTATGAAATATATAGATCACATAGACTTGTTCTTCTTAAAATGACAAAAAATCCATAAAAAAACATTGCAGCTAATTTTTCAAGTCAAAGATGCTACTCGTGGTGGAAATAGCATCTTATTTCTTACTTAGTTATGAGCCTACCCTTCTCCATCAGGATCCAGGATGAGTGAGAGCTCAGTGAGCAGCAGTCCAGACAGGAAATGCTGATGTCGGAAAGGAACGGAAAGCTCAAACATGGTGGCCACACCTTGGTCTTGCACCATACTTGAAAATGCCGAACTCTACAAATACAACACAGAAAAAAGTGTTTAAGCAGAGTCATCAAAATTTAAGAGGTAATTCCAAGATAACAGTTCCAAGCATCTGCAGAATATATATATATATATATATATATATATATATATATATATATATATATATATATATAGCTAAATTTCATTTTTCCCACCAGCTCCAATACCTGTGACGTGGTCGAAGAAGTTGAAGGGGAAGGAGAGGCTGGCGGGCTGAGAGTAGAGCAGGGAAGGTTAAGGATGACGTAGTGCTCGTGACTGCTGACAATACGAGTAAAATCCATTCTCAAAGCATTCAGAGAGCTGGGGTTCTGTGTTGTGTTAAGCTTGTTGGCGATCTGTGACACAAATTGGTTGGACACAGTATGAGATGAGACCATATATCCATTCATGCAATGGTACTGAAAGAGACCTGGGAGGGGGAGCTGCACCTGTTTGTAGTAGGAACGGATGAGGTTGAATACAAAGCCCCGGTCCATCAGAGAGAGGAGGTCATTCAGGAAGAAGCCCAGACTGCTATTTAGGCGCTCCACAAGCTCAACATCCTGAAGGAAGAGATATTGACAAACAGAAAGGGGGAGAGCTTGACTTGCACTTAACTTAAACATGAAGAATACAAATGTTATGAGAAGCAAAAGGAAACAAATTATGTTCTATAGAATTCCACAGAAGTTATAAGAGTGCATCGGGAGTTGAGAAAAGATTTTGAACCCCACTCTTGTTCCTGGACATTTTAAAAGGTAAATACTCCCCCCATTTGAAACTAATTAACTTTCAACAGTTGATTTGTGTGCCATGGCTTGGTTGCCTCTGTACCTTATGGTATCGGCTGGCAATGTCTGCACTGATGGCACAGACAAGAGCAGCAATATCATCCACAAAGCGATCTGGGAAACGCTGGCGCCTGGGAGTGTCCAGCTTTGATGTCAGGAATAAATGATGGGCCATGCTCTTTGTCTAGAAGTGAAACGAGAGATAATTAAAATGCTGACATTTCCTGCAGTAACAATAATTCAACTGTTGATTTGTGGCTTGACTTTGTGGTGCTGTTTAAGGTGCGCCAGGTCACATCGTTTAAAATGCCCTTAAGAATGTCAAAAGTGTACAAAGACATACTGACCATAAGCTGAAAGAAGAACCAGGCCTGCTGCAGCGCGGCCTCTCTCACTGTACTGGTGCTGACTACCCACTGTAACGCCAGCTCCTCGTGGAGCAACTTCATGCAAACCAACACAAAGAAGGTTTAGGAATCATTGAGAGACAATGACAAAAACTCAATTGATATGTTCAGATTAGGACAACATTTGTTGGTCTCTTTTCAAAAGAAGCAAAGGTTTCTAAAAATGGTTACAAATTATGTGATGGTTATTAAGTCCCTCATACAGAATAAACAAATTGAAATTGAATAAGGTCTTTAAATAATTACAAAAAAAATTAAGTTACAACAGATTTAATCATAACATTTTTTGATTAATATAGACAATATATTTTTAGTATCAAGAAGCAACTACACACTGAATGGTAGATTGATAGATTGTTAAAATGTAGTAAATGATGATGGTTGTTAGTGTTATGAAATGACATCAACTTGGGCTAGTTTGTTACAGTTTGTTTTAGTACATGCCAGTTTTACCTTCTTGACAATCTGCCTTGTGGGAACTGAAAACAAGGCCACGCTCTCCAGAAAGGCAGACATGCGATTGCAGCTGCGGTCGTTTGTCTAACATGGGGTGATGGTGAGGTGAACACAGAGATGAGGACAAAGTGATGTGAAAATGGACGAATGGAAATGGATGGGTGGCCAGAGAACTCAGAATGGACTGGTGAGTGCAAGCCAAGATCTATTACGCTACTCAAACACAACAGATATGGTCTGTTAAGCTGCAGTAAGAGAGTGAATTACCAAGGTGTGGTAATGGAGAAAAGGTATGATGGTTAGAATGTGAGAAAATGGATGAAATGCAGAAAGAGGCACAGATGCCACTTCTCAGAATTGAGGTAGAGAATGCCTGACACGAGACGATCAGCCGGGATTAGGGCAGCACGATTAATAAAAATAAGATTACAATCTGGATTCAGGGCTGCGTTTGATCCCACTTTAATCTGACGACAGTTCTGCTTGTTGGCATTAGCAAGGAGCTCATCTGTATCAAAGCAAAGATAAAACCTCTAAGCTGTATAAACAGATGATAAGAGTTATTTTATGTAGCAGATCCCCCCCCAAAAAAATGAATGATTTACACACATTTAATGTGTGTTAGAGGTAGGAGTGCAATGATGTAAAATGAGCTTTTATCAAAGAGTGACACTCAGGGTAGTCAAAAGACAACTCCAAATTTGCTATATATTTATACTGTATATTTGAGTTGAAGGGAATAATGCATCCAAATCATTTCGTTTACAGTCAGACTCCCTGAAGAGAAAATTGTGATCTCAAATATAAGAATTGTGCAGCTCTAATCAGGATGGGGACGGAGATATCAAGAGCAAGGAGGGATTTGGCACCTGCTTTAGCTCACAGCTGGAGTTTGGGTTCCGACGTAGCACAGATCTTGAGCCCCCAGGGGCATAAGCAGAGTTTACCCAGGAGTGGGAGCGGTCTATGCCCTGCCACAAGCCACCGCAAACACACACAAACACAAACACATTGTGGCTGGACAGTGAGGGATTATCAAGTAATTTTCCATAAAGATAGTAAAATAAAGATTGTGGAGACAGTGGAGAGGCAGGAACCAGAGAAGGAAGCTGGAGAGGGCAAACTAAGGAATGAATGGAGGTCCAGTGGTCCAAAGCAAAGCAGCATCCCTGGCACAACCAGTATCATCAAATCAGACAAGTTTGCATATTTAAGCAGGTGAAGAACTGAGACAAAGCCAATTGTGCAGTCATACAAAATACTGTAAGCAATCAATGAATAAATGGCACAAGATTTAGCGAAAACAAAGGGTTTTATGGTTTTTGTGTAATTTTTTTTTTTTTAAACACTTGGAATTAAAATAATAGTGCAAATAACATGCTGGGAAAAAATCTGGGAGCTACGACTCATAAGAAAAAACATCACTCTGAGTGCTATTACTACTTCAGTAGTTGTTTTGGCCCCAGTCTGAACAGCTCACCTTGCTGCCAATGATCCTTTGCACCTCTTCGTCAGGTGAGACTGGTGTGCTCGCCAAGTCAGGGTTGGAGTTGCTTATGCTCTTGGAACGAGACAGTAAAAGGCTGCTTGGGCGGGTGGTTGCTCTTGATAGCGTGGCATACTGCATAGGCATCTCATAGGCCTGGTTACCTGCTACTCAAGAAGATGGTATAGGTTACTTTGGTGGCAACAATAATGTGTTAATCTGATGCAATGACTTCCACTGGTCAAGAAGGAGTATCCCGAACTGCTTCTCTGAGACAAGTTGTATGTTTGAGCTTGGTAACTCACCCATCGGGGGCACTGAAGGCTCAGCGGTGGGCAGACGGAAACAGTAATGGATGTATGATACCAGCAGGTTGTTGCGTCCGTGCTGGTCTTGATTCCCCTCAAGATTCTTTTGGATTTGGTTGACCAATAAAGCCATGGCTTCAAAGGCTGCTCTGCCTAGATTTACTGTGGACAAATAAACATGAAGACGAAGTAAAATCACTTTTAAACAATAATATACTTTCTTGACATAATTTATGTACCAGATATAAATTCAAAGTCTTGGCTACACGAACAGATTAACACCGATGCAATTGGTTACATGTAACACACTGACTTTGTATGATCTGGCATTACAATAACACGTGCATTATTGGCTATAGAAAATGTTTGCCATGGTTTCTGTAAAAAAAAATCTCCCTTTTCATTATAAAGTCCATTCTCTGTGTATGTGGCCTGAAGGCTTTAATATACCACTTGGCTCCTGTGTCTGTCAAGTAAACCACCCCTGTTGGCAACCTCTCAAAATCACATTCCAGTGAGCACAGCAACTTATATCTTTATGAAGTCACGCAGCTATAAAAGCAATGATTTTTATCAAAATCGGAACTGTGACCTTGGAATGCACTTTAAATCTCCTCAGACAAGGTGGCTTCATGTAGATACATTTACTGAGAAGGCTCACCGATTTGGCCAGCAATAACAGGTGGGTAGACAATGAGCTGAATGAGTTTGTTGAGAAGCTGGTGCAGGAACCCGACACAGGTATCGAGCAGAGCCCCCCTCAGTGCAGCCATGCTAGCCTTCAGCTCTCCCTCCATGTTTGCCTCAGTAATGATGACATCTTTCAGGCGAAAGGGGAATGAATATTCTTCTAGGACATATACCAAGGTGAAGAACTTGTCCAGGTGGGGGTCCTTACAGAGCAAGCACAATAAATATCACAATAAAGTATCAATAATTGGATAGCATTAGGTTTACCTTTTGACTTTTTGAAATTAACTTCAGTCACATACAAGTACCACTTCAACAGCTCCTGGGTATGATAATTGGAATTCCTATATTTACAATTTGCCAAATTGAAAAGGGTTTTAACTTGTGTTAACTTGTGTTAGAAAATTATGAAACGAGAAGTATATCTAAATACCTGTGTGTGAACTGAGGAGGCAGCTGCTACTTTCACATTGAACACTCCTTTGTGATTATCCACCCACTTCATCCCTGGGAGCTGAACCTGCCAGGGAACAAGTCATTTAGTCCTCAGTCACATCATACAGAAGTTCGCAATGGCAGCCAAACAGTCCCCTCAAACACACTCACATCTGGGGTCAGTACAGAGTAGCTGGGTGGAGGCTTTTCCACTGAGACGGGCAAACTGAAGACGCCAGTACGCAGTCGACCATGCTGCATTAGAGGGATCCACTGTGAGAAGAAAGAGACACATGCAATCTTTCAGTTAAAGCAAGACAGCAGAGAGAGCGATCAAACAAGTGTGCATTTGTGTGGGAGCGGAAGTATTCATCCTTGAGGAGTGTACACACTGTGTAGCCCACAGGACTCTCCAGAGGGGTGTTTTGTTTGGGTTGGCAGCTGATGTGGTAAAAGGTGAACAGCAGATGGTGGTTGTCTGTCAGATTAGCGGGAATTTTCATCTTTATCTCCTCATAGAACTCAGGAGACCTGAGGGGCACAAGTTGAATGCAATGTTTGGGGAAGTGTGGTGGAATTAAATGGGGGTTCAACACAGAGAGGTCGAGATTAACAAGCCTTACTTGTTATGATAGATGACAGGTGAATACGCCTCTTTCATGAACTCAGCGCAACTTGACTTTCCAAAGATGACCTGATGAAATGACAGTGTATACAAAAACATTCATTGTTCAAAAAAGACAGAAATAGATATTACTCTTGATGAGAATGCTTATCAAATAGTATAAACAGACAAAGGTGCAATATACTTATCAAAGTATTAAATGAAGTGACATTTAGATACCATCTAAAGTAGCTTGCATTGAAAAGATTATATGTCTACTGCTCTGAAAATCAGAAGCAGTGCCAGCAAAGTCAGTGTTCAGGCAACATCATTTGTTGACTCATGACAAAACTCATGACAAAAACACCTTCTTACCAAGCCTGTCAATTGATACAACAGTCTGAATATCACTTTATCTTAAGGTTTAACATGTCTTGCTGTCTAATCTGTTAAGAGCATCTACACTTTTCCTTTGGGTACTTTCAATTCCAGTTTTTCTGAACTATGTGAAAGAGCTGGTCATTTTAAAAGGAGCCTCATATTTGAAAGAATTTATGGACTTGATAATTTCTCCATGTTATATATTTGAAAGAATGAGTGGAACGGCACTTAGTTCTCAAAAGAGTTTTCTTATTACATGTATAACATGAGTTTTTCTGATTTAATTTCAAAATAGGCTTCAATAATGAACATTAACTCTGTGGAGAGCATAATGGACAACATCAAGTGGTCTGATTGTTGCCTTTTTAAATGTCTTATGCCATTTTCAAATATATCATGTGGAGATCATTAATGGACCAAACACTTAAGACCAGTCATTTGAGTACTTCACTTACAGGCTTTGAAGAAGAAATATTGAAAAAAACAAGACCACAGTATCCATCCAAACCACACACAGACAGACACACAGAGACACACACACACACACACGCGCTGGAGGACAGGAGGAGAGATTTTTAAATTTCTCCCTATCCTGCTAGATTATGCAGGAATTGTGTAGTGCATTCAAAAATTAAATGCCTGGACAAAAAACAGAAGCAAAGCAATTTTGAAGAAACTCAGTGAAGAAAAAGTCATATAGTATTGGACTGCTGAAAGCTGCTCTTTCTGGCTGGAGTTACATTTCCTTTAGGGCATCACAATGACTCCAGTGATGTTTGTGACTCACTGGCAGAGCTTGACTGGGGTCCTCTCCTGCCATGAACTGAACTTTTACAGCAATGTTCCTCACAGAGCCCTGACGGCTGCTGAAGTTCAGGCTTTCTGGATAAACGTAGAGCAGATTCCTGGCAGGAAGATAAAGCAAGGCACGAGGAATGAGAACATTTTTTCTGAGACTTTGAAACAGACTTCAAACAATAGATGGACAATCCAGACACAGATTAGAGGAAGAGGGTTTTTTTCCGTCTTTAACTACTGTATTTGTCAACAATATCAAACAATATTGTTGACAAAGAATTAAATTCTGAAGCAGAAAGAGGACATTTTAGAGTCGAAAAAGCAAAAAGGTAATCAATATTGTGTTCTGAGAGGGTAGAGTGTGACTCAATAGTGAATTTGCTTGGCTTAAGTGACCTTAACCCCAATTCAAGTTAAACATTAGAGGTAACGTTTGTTCGTATTTTGCAGTAGCTGATGTCACCAGGTTGTCTGGAGGCAATGGCATAATCCTAGTCACATATTTCTAAATATACTAAACAATCTGTAGCCTGCACCTTCTTTCTTTCCATTTTGAGCCATATATTTCTTCATTTCATATAACTGCACAACATACAGTGTTATGCATTCCTAGTATTTAATTTCAAAACTTGTATGTTATAGGTTAAACTTCAAGGAAAGACTTCAGGCGGGACCTGGGATCGAACTACGGCTGAGCTAATGTTTTACCCAGGCGACTACATGTATGTGCACATCCAATTTAAAGCTCACCCACAACCCTCCATATCCATCTTCCAGCTACTATTACTTGGACTGAAACAGCTGCATAACAGACACAGACATATACATGGAATGTAGCCTTGGACACTTTGGTTTTCAATTGGAAAATTTTGATCCTGAACTTCGGCTGAAGGAACTGCAGACTTTTGGTCTTTTGGAAGAAAAGGAAGATAAGATAGTGAGTTTATGTGGAACTATCATTATCAACATGCTCTGGTTTCTATGCCTCATTTGTGCAGTTGGGTGTTTTAGAGAAGTCCAAGCAGGCCCTGTCAGGGGCACAAATAAAGAACGCAAAGCTGCTCCACAGGAAGAAGTCAGCGTGCTTGCATTTGGTGTCCTTCAATTCAGTGCATCTCTGAGCTCTGTTTATGAAACCACTGAGGATAAGATGGCTACAATCAGCCAGACTTTGATCAATCATGAGGGCACACTCAGACAGCTGGGGAAACAGACCGAGGAGGCTGTGGAGGTGGAGAAACAGATGAGAGAAGTGATACAGTTGCTAAAGGTAAGAAAACAAACTAAAATATCGTCCGTTCGTTTCAC
Source organism: Fistularia tabacaria (assembly GCA_901007705.1). Classification (NCBI taxonomy): domain Eukaryota; kingdom Metazoa; phylum Chordata; class Actinopteri; order Syngnathiformes; family Fistulariidae; genus Fistularia; species Fistularia tabacaria. The sequence goes on from CAAKHD010000327.1 coordinate 41,255, forward strand.
ATGGGTTTTAAATGGTTGGTTTCAAAGAGAGATCCTTGTAAAGAACTAAAATTAAAGCGGTGATCTAGATGTAAAGGAGAGAGGCACCGAAAGATAATACAAAATATGTGAAATATCAGTCTGATTACTTGTCTAATGATTTCAACAACAGGGAGAAAATACTTGAGCAGTCATGACAAAAGAGTTGGGGATTTCTAAAAAAAAATTAAAAATCGATAAAAACACACAAAATATTTCCTTCGCCTGTGTACATCTACGATAAGAGGACACTGGTGCCTTTAAAAAGCTGCACGTAGCATTGTAGGGGAGGAGGCTGCCAGCTGCACGGTGATCGTTGGTGGAAGATGATGATAATATGGGCAGATGCTCTTTTGTCAGGCCCAGATGGCCAAGCAAGAGGCTCAGACAAAGATGACTAAAGACCGGTTGGCCCACATAGAGCAGGAAGAGGCGGAGCTTCAAACAAAAGTGAAGAAGTTGGAAACCTATCTCCTCAACATATTCCCATCCAGCATCAAAGAGCTGCAGGTAACACGGTGCTGAAATCTCTACAGTAATTTCAAAACCAAAACTTTCAGATCTTTGGTCATCCATCTTCACTGTCATAACACCCAGCTGAAAGTAATCAACAAAAGCACTAACATACTTGTTCAGATTGAGGCTTACTTTCCCCTTATTATGTGCCAGGAGAGAGCAGCATTGAATGGCCGCATCCTGAACGGTTTACGCCATTTGACACAGTTCCAAAAACAGAATATTAGGACTCAAGATGAACAGCTCTCCAAACTGCAGATGATGGTAGGTCATCTGTCAAAACGTGTGGATGGCTTTTTGCCTGTGCACTTTGTTAATTTTTTTTTATCATTTATCTGTTTTCTTCCAGAAATAATCGATGTGAACACTGCTATTTCCAGTGTGCACACCTCTGAAGCAGAGAGGTCCACCTGCTTCACACCCAGTTCACCGCACTCCCTTCCATTTATATGCTCCTCAAATATGTAATCAACATAATACACTTAAAAAATTTTGAAGAAATAGCAACGCCAAAAAGAAATTCACAAAATGCAATGTGCGTCTAGTAATTTCTTCTGAAAAAAAAGCAGTTTCAAAATTTAACAAGGTTTTAATGGAATGATTTTGAATCTTACATATTAAGAAATTTCACCTCTACTATACAAATAAAAAGAAATCTTCTTAAAGTTACCAGAGTTCAAATATTTTTCAACAAAAGTTCTCACATTAAATTTATAATTCATTTCATTTATACAACTGAGGTTCAACACTTTTCAAATGCAAAAGAATAGAAAAAGTAGCTTGCCTCCGACTGTGGGGTTTGAACATTGTGGATGAAATTAAAAGCTTCAAATACATAACCAACCAAACCAACCAAAAGCCGAAAGGAAAAGAAGAAGAAGAAGAAATACATGACCAACCGCAATTGTTGCAGTGACCCTATTCCGCAGAAGTTTTAAACCTCTGGAAAGTACTATGTGCCAAGCAGGGAAGTTTAGAGGAATAGATACTTCAACATGGAACTTCATTTTTACATTGGCTTATGTGGTTGGAACTGGTTCCTCAGGGGAATTTTCATGTCCAAATGGGTCTATAGCCTAAGTACCTGACGTTTTTTTTAAGCCCTGTTGCTAAAGCTTACATCCTCTTTAAATTCTCATTTCATTTATCTGTTTTCTAACTAACTCCAAAGACTTTAATAAAATGTAGAAATAAAAGATTTAATTTATACGTCAAAAACGTTTAAAAAAGCAGCATGTCATCTGTACATAGGCATGTAGAGGAAAAATTAAGCGAACTATACAAACTGTTTCTCAAACATCTTTTCTCTCCGTTTCTCAAACATCGAATAAACAGTGAGTCACAGACAAAGTCCAGGGACGAATATTTTTTTCGTCTGTGTTTCAGCATAAAGCATGTTCATGTCTTTGGTGGCTGTAAACTCACCTGTAGGTGGTGTGAGGTGTATATACATAGCGAGCAGGGAACTCCAGCACCTCTTTGGTTGGGCGAACACGGGGGTCAGGGTAAGGCTTCACATGAAGCAGCTCCGGAGACAAACAGTAATGAGGTACGTCCGGTGCAGGAGAGATGTCGATCTTCAGCTGGGCTGAGGGTCAAAGAAAGGTTTCGGGACAAAGTGAGGTTTCGTTCACTTTGAAATACCTGAATTTGGATAACAAATTAAACATGGGGGATGACAACATTAAAAAGACGGGGTATGCCAGAGAGTTCACCTGTGACAGGCCTGAGCCTCCGCAGCACAGAGGACGGTCTTCGCATGTCAGCCAGAAACTTGTAGAGATCTTCATCACTTAGCCTGTCCCCCTCCTTCAGTAAAAAATAAATAAAGCAGAATGCTAATTTGGACATCCTAAATTTCAATATTTATCTTAACCAGCAGTAAAACTCCACACCAGTGACGTAATGCTTTTTTTAAAGAAAATAAATATGCTTGTCATCATAGTGTGAATTCATAACAAAGTTGAAAAATGACATAAAATCTGCACTTTTCTTCCATATCAAACTATAACTTGGTCCAACTACATCACAATAAAATGAATCATTACACATAAAATGCACTTAATTGATACGACTGGAAAGAGTGTAACCTGTTTAAAGAAGTTTGTCACGGTTAGTGTTGCAGGTCGGAAAGTGGCAAAGTTACACATGTCATCCCCGACACTCATGCGCTCAAACGTCTTTTTTCTTCTCTCATTCCATGTTCCATGGCCCTTTTTCTCTGAAAGGGAGACAATCCATGTGAAATAAGCCGGGCACGCACATACTATGTACTATGTGAAAAATATATAAAGTGTTCGTGTTTGTGCATGTGGTTAGAGTCACCAGTACCAGAGTCCGAGTCCGAGTCTGACCGATCCAGCCCTCCCACACTGCTAACGATGTTGAGAAGGTGAATAGCCGTCCAGGCAAAAGGCATTCGGAAAGAGCCAAGACGACTGCAGGACTGCTCGGCCTGCTGACGCAGTTTCTCCAGCTTTTCTTTGTGCTGTATGAAGAAGAGAGGAAATATTACATTTAAAAAAAAAAAATACACACTTGGCCAGTCTAGTCAAGTTCATGACACATTTCACATTGTGCGGTACAGTACATTTTTGATGTGAACAATAAAGAAGCTTGAAATTATATCTCTGAAAGGGTCACTCCCACACCAAGGTCCTTGTAATATTTCCAGAAGGATTCATCAAAAACACTTTTATGGCTAGGTATCTGTGAGTCTACCAAGTTAAAATAACATCAGTAGTATGGCTTCAAACTTGAGACGGATTGTTTCATTGGCGGGCTTACCAAATGAAGCAGCCCACCACCTCATCACTCCAAGAAATAGCTAAATTAAGCATGATGTTCACGAACAACACGATTTACCCTGCTACAGGTAGGTTTTATATTTGTTGAGGTAAATTTATAACTCTAAAAAGCTTGCTATCATTTTTATACCAATGTAGTACAAAAACACATTTGATGTGTGATGGCACATCCTGAAAAGAGCAACAAAAATGTAAACCACATAAAGAGGGTTTTCCTTTCATTGATTCTAAACTCAAGTGATGAAGTTACAAGTTTTTTACACTGTGGTCCCCACTGGGGTCAGCGAATAAGTCTAGACTATTACGAAGGGGGGTGGGAATTACAATGAAAAGATTTAACCATTAATTCTAAAATTGACTTTTTCTTGTCCACCCAACACACAATGATTCTCAGATTAGATTACAGATATCATGTAAAATTGGACGTATGCTGTGCATAATAATTGGATTTCCTTTGACACATCATTGCTTTCTTGAGATTTGAAAACACCACAGTATCATGATGCTCATACGATCACACATGTCCATTACAGCAAGCAAACATATGAGCATCCTTGTGAGATACATCTGATGGCCACTGGTCTCCATTAAATCTTTTGACTGAAGAAAAATTTATGGAAGAAAAAAAATGATAGCTTCTGCATAGAATGTTCAACAGAAATATCTGACATGAGTTTCATATCCTCTCCTACCCTACGCTCATCCGGCCCATGATTTGGCAGATTTGCAATGCTACAGGCAAAGTAGCTCTTGCAAAATTCCGTTTGTATGCTGTCTGTCAGGCATAAATGCTGACAGACAAATTATTCTCAAAATTACCTTTGTTGAGTCTGATTCCTTCAAAACCATGTAGGGTTCACAGCATTCTCCAATGTCACCTTGTTGAAGGACTTTCTCAAGCTGCATAAAGTAGCACACCACAGTTGACAGGCTCACACATACTTTTCATAATAACTGACAGTTGAGTCTTATTTCCATTAAGTTCTCAATTATTTTGGACAATAAAACATATTGCAGTTTTGTGTGAGACAGGGATGTTTCTGTACCTTAATCACTAAGAATATATCAGCAGAAGGGTATGTGATGGAGAAAATGGCAGAACGAGCCAGTGTGGAAATGGCCACATGAGGTGTGTGGGGTTTAAGCAGCCCCTTCATCTGATCCGAGTTCATGTCGAAGTAGAAATTCTCAGAGATCTGTTGGTAATAAGATTGAGCTCAATAGGAAACAATGGAGGAGGAAGGGAAAGGAAAGACGATAATGAAAATGCACGAAAGGGATTTTAATAGTCGCCTTGGTGATCTAAACCACAAAATCACTTAGATTCTGTGGAAAACTGGGAAATCGATAAGTAGAGCGTGAGCTCACCATTATGTAGGGTTTCATACAAAACGAAAATAGCAGTAATCAAATCAATAATAAATGATTAACTGCATCTAGAAAAATACCTTTTTCTTTTCCTTGACATCATAAAGGGCCAATGTTCCGAATATTGGCTCAATTTCTATTTCAAACCTGAAATGTAAATTGTAGGGGAGTCATATATGACGTAGATTGCGAATGCATAAATGTCAGTTGTTGTGCCTCAAACATTACTCACTTCAGAGACAGACACTTGACCATGATCCTCTGGCCACAGTGTTCTTTGGGCACATCAGGGACAGAACATCGTTCTACAGCTTCATCCTGACACACAGAGAGCACAAACCCAGTACATTTACTTAGATGTCATGGTAACCAAGCAGTATACGGAGTAGTCAAATATACCCAGATAAAGGAAGAACAGAATGAGAAAAAGAGAACATAGGCGAGAAATGTAAATAGTACCCTTGAAATGGCTGGTTTGACGAGTTTTTTTACTCCTAGCTGAATAAATCACATCTACACTGCTTACATGGTTGCCAGAGTGTTCTAGCAGCTGCACCTTTAAATCATGATTTCTGACATGATCTGCAATCAAATCATTAGTCCAATACTGCAAACTAAACGTCTTACTTTCATTGATGGCGGACATGAGTCTTACATCCTTTGTGCAGTTGTTACCTAAAACTGGTGCAGGTTTTATATATAATAGAACAAAGTGTACAGTGATGGAGGCAGTCACAAGCCAACGTTTTAATACTCACCTCATCAGGGGGAGGGTAGAGGCCGAGAAGATCACTGTGGCGCCCCTGCTGACGGGCCACAGTGTTGCGATGATCCATGTCTTCTGGAGCTGTGCGCTCCAGTACAGACGGCAGGAGAGCATCTGGGGAGGAGTTCTTCAGGTCAAAGATACTTGAGGCCCAGCTGCCCCGTGGCGTCTCATCAAGGGATATTGACCGCCGCTTTGCGTCATCCTATACCGCAGAGAGATGAGATCATATTATTTTTTCTCCTTCTAGGCAAAGGCATCACCTAACAGGGCCTCCTGCAGATAAGGAGGACAATACGCTGCAGATCACATTTCTTGATTAGTCACTTTATCAAATCTATACAGAGAATATAATGGATAATGTTCAATATTAATCCAATATACATTACATCCTCTCTATCTGATAAAAGTCCCTCACCAAAGAATCCTTGTAATGCCCTCACATCTTAATGACATATCAGCCAAATTGACTGGCTTGTCTCTCCGACATTTAGTCTCCAGCACACACACCCTTAGTACGGAGGAGTGTTTAGTTTCTTTTCTGTTTTGTTTCTCCTTTGCAAAACCAGACAGGTTAAAAGGGCATGCAGTTCAGAGGGATATTTTGAGCACGATATTCAACACAGCTTGTTAATCTGGGTTTTACTTCTCACAGATTTTGCTCCGTAATTTTATATTCCTGAAGCAACACATAATCATCAAAACTAAAACATTACAACATGATCTTATCACCCATGATCACCCAAAAGTGAAATCAAATTTGAAAATACATCAACAAGATATAGCACAAAAAATGAGAGTAAACATTACATTAGACTTGATGTTTCATCTCATTCCCTATAGACAAATTCAAAACATTTACAGCAGCCGCATCGCTGATTGTCACCTTCTGTGTGCTCTGATGGCATCTCATATGTTCACTCATTGTGTATCATGAAGAGGGAACTAAAAAGGTTTCCCATCAGCTACCTGGTCATCCTGGCGTTCAGCGGCAGCAGCCTCATCCAGTTCAAAGATCTGTTTGACGAGCCCTCGCTGCCTTTCCCTCTGTCGCTCGGAGTTGTGAGGGGTGTATGTGGTGCTGTAGTGCTGATATCTACGGGAGAATAAGTTGTCCCGGTAATTATGTAATTGTCAATCACATGACCACTGAACAGGGGAAAAGTGGCACATATTATTGAAATATGGATGAAAAAAATACTGTAATCCGATTGCCACCACTTACTTTCTTTGAATGACAAGCCAGTCATCTGTGTAGACTGCCAAGGCATCTCTCACTCTGGGATCCAGTGCTCTACATAGGAAAAACATATTAATAATTGAGCAAAGAAGGCTTTTAATATTTATGTTGACTCAGTGTTACAGAAGGAAAGGCTTTGTTCCTGTATCTGTCGTGAAATTTGTCCTCCATTACAATAAAATTAATCCTCTGTGCATGTGATAATGCAAGAGCTGCTGAGTAAGTGTGTGTGTGCGTGTGCGTGTGTGTGTGTGTGTGTGTGTGTGTGCGTGCGTGCTTTCCAGTCTCTGAGGGACTGGGTTGCCATTGAAAGCGACTCAAGCAATGTCTTGAAGAGACCAGAACTGCACCAGATGATGGAGTTGGCGG
>CAAKHD010000327.1:48358-61456 GCA_901007705.1 Fistularia tabacaria
TGTGCGTGTGTGTGTGTGTGTGTGTGTGTGTGTGTGTGCGTGCGTGCGTGCGTGCGTGCGTGCGTGCGTGCGTGCGTGTGTGTGTGTGTGTGAGAGAGAGATACAGTATAAGATGGGATGTGAAGGCCATTAGCAGCTGGACCTACTCCTCTTCCTCAGGCAGGGGGGGTTCCAGTGTACTGCACTCTTTTTCCTGCTGGTGGAGCTCCAGGTCATCTTGGGGAAACTCCATTAATTGCCTGAGGGGGCCCTGCTCCACCCCAGGAGCATGACTGGTCACATACTCTTCGAAGTCCACTGGCTCAACTACCTCTGATAGGGGCAACTGTCAATCAACATCAGAATATTACAACCATCAGAATGCCACATCCATAACAGCTTCTTCTTATGGGATTACAAGCCGCAAAAGAGGGCTGAGACGAGGGCAGGTTGGCATGTCTGATATTGATACATGGATTATAAAGAGAAAGCTGATTATCTAACCTTATACGTGTATTTATTTCATCAAACGAAGATGTGTCTATAACACTAAAAATCCTCACATTCTGTCAGACAATTATGAGGAAATAAATTTTGCTTTGCACCAGATGATACAAAGGAATCTGACGTGTTCTCAGGTTTGTAAATATAATGCTTTCCACTTTGTGTTTCCCACTTTTTAAAACAGACTTCCTTCTGACTCTCTTACAGACAACAGTGATAATGCTGCACTCACATTTATGATCCACTTATCTCTGCAAATTAGGAATTAAACTGCAGCACATGTAAGGACATTGTCTCTATGTCTCTTCTGTAGCTCATTCAGAATTCAGACTACAGTGAATAATTTCTATTCCAAAACATCAGTTTTTTTGGGAAGACTCTGAATTTCCACATTAGTGATTTTAAGCAAATTCTGTCCTCTAAATGTGATACGGTTGACATTGATATTTCCCAAAGCACAGCAGCTTATAATACCCAGATTCTTTTTGGTTGGGAGTCCATGCTGTCAGATAACACACATGACTGAGAGCAGGTATGGCATGATATGAGACTACTTCACTCAGGTAAGAAACTAATTACAAGTGCAATTATATCCAGTCCTCACCACTAAACATAGATTGAATTCACAGGGTTACACCCATACACTCCTGACCTCACTAATTAGTGCTTGAAACATGCCGCCTCCAAAGTCAAGTACATCAAAACAGCATGACTCACAGGTTGATGTACACCTCCACGTTTCTTGCACAGCTGAGGAGAGCCATACTCTCTCGAGACTTGTTTTCTAACCTCTGAAGCAACCGTCCTTAAATGAAGGAAAAACAGAGGATTATTCATTCTTTGATGTGGCAACTGTTTGAAGAAGTAGTTCAAAAAAACAAAAACAAAATCAAGTTGGGGAAGCGACATTAAGCACTTTTAATTTCACACAACACAAGAATCTAGATATATTCAGTGAAAAACGAGGTTTGATTCATTCACAAAGCTTATGAGCCTAATAATTAAGCTAAACTATCTGTTTTCCCCTCAGAGTGATACTTTGTTGGATTCTGCAACAAACTGGACGCCTAACCTTCAGAGACCTCCTCCTCTCCTATCAATTTCCACTGTAATTTTGAAGCCCAGCAGCTGTTCTGAACAGGGACTGGAGCAGAGCTCAGAGAGACATGGCAAGCTGGGTCTGGGGAGTGGGCACACAGCCAGAGCTCTGTCTCTGGCCTTTACAGACTAAAGGCCAATGAAAAGCTTAGGGAGACAAAGCCCAAAAAATGCAATCCCCTCACACTGACAGCTAACAGTTGCTCCTCTAAACCGACGAACCGCCTGTGTTTCTCATATACACAGCTGCAAAGGCTTCAAAATTTCCCAATCCCCGGGGGCTCACCACGGAGCAATGATTCTAGGTTTATTTCTACTAATACTAGTAGACTGCTCGCTTGGGGACTTGAAGCCTCTATTGGAGGAAGCTCGATAGTTTTCTGTATCTGGTGCAATAAGGAGCCTCCCTCGGGTTGGTCCTTTCCTACAAGGTTGTGGAAACATTTTCTGCAGCTCCGAATGTCTTCATCTAAAGGAGGAAGGAGGAAATCTATTGAATCCAAGGGCAACAACCAGAACACCCCTTCCCACCCTTTCCTGCATCCGGCACAACACAATGGTCCAAGTCCCACTAAGAGAGGACAAACAGGACTTGGAGACTGAAATGGGACATATTTCATTAGACAGAATGATTCTATTGGCCGTTGTATAGATGACCACATTTATTGCCACAACCAAAGGCAGGACATCTGATTTAGAGTTGGCAATGTGACTGACCCAGTTGCAAAGTCTAGATTAAAAGCACTGCATGAATAAGGTTAGGGGGGTAACAATGCTAGATCCATGATAAGAATCTGCCTCGTGTTGTTTCTTGTTTTTTTTTTGTTTTTTTTTTCTGTCACAGAGTCTTGAAAAAGCTTTGTTGAATGTCCGGTCCAAAAAGAGGAAAGATAAGGTGATGCTTTGCAACAGGTAAAGCCCTGAGTCACAATAAAGGATTGGAAAAGAAGGGGCTACTTGGCTGTAAAGTACGTGTACACAAACACGCACACGCACGCGCACACACGCACACACACACACACACACACACAGTTGTCAAAGCAATTGCCAGATAACAGGTACATCATGTAACCATGACTTCACTTGGAATCTGTTCAGTTTACACAGTATAACTAGAAGTACTTGATTTCTTGTCCACACAGCACTTCGTGCACAAAGAAATTCACTACAAGTTGAAGCAGGCAGCTGTAATAACCGCTCGATATGGTCACACGCCTCCCGTGATCCAAACAACTTGTTGTGCTGTCGATATCGTTATTCATACGATTACTCGACATCGAACAGTAACCGACCCACATCAATGTTTTTGGAGATTAGCTTGATCTTCAAGTGGCGCTGGCGCCGTTGACGACAGGACGTTACTACGACACAGATTGTAACAGAATATCATTAAAAAAAATAATGTCAAACTGGCGGGGCGACCAAACACAGTCTGACATCACTACGTTTATTTTAAAACAATAGTCTGTAAGCTGCAACGCTGGCCGGTTTGTTGTCGGCGACACCTAAACAAATCCTAGCATACAGGCTATATCTGCTACATCTGCCCCGCAGGTCACTCTCCCACACAGACAGCGGTAACGTTAAACAATAACTTCTGTTTGCGGCTCACCGGTTGATTTTGTGAGCAAACGCCCTCCTGTCACTCGCCGTTGATGTCATGTCTCCCCCATGTAACAGAAAGTCTTCGCGGCCGGAAAGTAACTGTTATCTGTTTTCACTTTGTCCCGTCTTGAAGTGTGTGGATGAGGAGACCGCTTCCTTGTCCACCCCGGGACCCGACAGGGATCCCTTGTTCCTCCTAGCGGCTGGGAGCCGAGCCACCGGAGGCAAGATGGTGTCAAGCTACCTGTGATTGTCCCCACATCCGGTTAAACGTCGAAATAAAGGTGTCTCAGATGCTTTTAACGCGTAATTATCAACCATTTCAAGTCGACGAAGTTGTTGCTGCAATTCCAAGTGTGATTACTGTTGCTTCCCAGGATCACATTAAACTATCCAGACATATAAGAAAGATGTATTTCCGGTTTATCGTTGTCACGCAGGTTGCGTGGTCTCAACTTACTCATCAACCATCTGTCCACGTAGAATCTCACCTGACCGGTTTGTGACGGCCGGGTGGTGGGGCATAGCTCAAGGTGTCACTGGTTTGTCTGTCTGTCTATCTATCTATCTATCTATCTATCTATCTATCTATCTATCTATCTATCTATCTATCTATCTATCTATCTATCTATCCCAGATGTATTTTCTTGAATTTAGGATGCAGGTGACTCTCGTATCAAAAGCAAAGCTGTGACATTGAAGTCACAATGTGACGTGATATCACTGAGGCCCGGGTTCAAAGATTCCTGCACGATGACATTAAATGCAGTCCTGGGGAAAAGGGAGATGTATGATGGCTTCCAATTGATGGCAAGGTTCCTCCCCCTAATAGCCGCCCGATAGCTCCATCTAGAGGCGGTGGTGACACTGCCGCGTTGTCGACACAGCGTGTTGTGCACAGAGCACGCCAGCAGGTGAAGCTGCAGACCGCCATGGGGAGAGAAAGCGACGTTCTCCTCATCAGTGAACGTTTCAGATTCAGTCTTCAAATTTGACCTCTACAAGGATATGTGCTTTGCTGCAGCCTTATTCAGTGGAATGTTGTTCTACAATATCTGAGAGCCACTTCATGAAACAATGACAGCTCTCAGACAAGAGCCCTTTCAATTCTACCGGGTCGAATTATTTAAAAAAAATCCAAATATTCCATGAACATGAATTTCACACGACTACTAACTGCCTTTTTTGACAGAATGAGGAATGACATAGCCAGCGAGTCTTTCCATTAGCGAAAGTCTTGACAGTTTATTATGATTGCATTTCAATCATCCTTGCCTGAAATCGTTCCACACCCCTCTGCCTGATATGAAGAATAATGTAGCCATACTACTGCAGCCACCCCCTTCCCTTTCACCATTTCTACCCCACAGTCATCCTATTCAGCACCCTGGAGAGCTGCTGCAGGTTCTGGATGTGTCCTCTGTGAGACGGCTGAATTATACAGGAGAGTTGTATATCACTGGTAGAAAGGTGAATTTGCGTGATAGAGGCTTGACTGTAGGTGAGCAAGGACAAACGTCTCGGAGATATATGTTTATGCAATGAGTAGCATCAGCGCTCACAGCAGGCACAAGACCGGCCCATAGACGCTCCTAATGAAAATAAATAAAGCACATGTTTTCCAGCTCTCCTTCACAGAGTCGCAATTCCACCACAGCTCTTCAAATGCATCTGCTGCGCTAAGGTTGAGCAACTTCTTATCTAGTGCTCAATGGTTTTTCCATAATTTATTTTTTGATTAATATTAGATTGTACTTCACTACGCGTTGAAAACTGCTCACGCTGGATGCATCCCACCAAATTGACAAACCAATTTATAAATCTGATCTAAATCGGTAAAGAGATTATGAAAAAAAAAACACTACAAATGCAGCGAGTAGATGCTGGGTTTGTGTGACATTGCAGCGTCCTTGCCAAGCAGGAAACCCCACCTACTTTAAGGGGGCTGAACACATGCCTGCTTTATCCTTCTGTCCACACCTTCCCTTCCTGCTTCCTTGCCTTTCTGTTCGTGGAAGGCTTTCAATTCCTCGATCTGCACTATTGTTTGAATGCCCAGCCCCCACGGCAGCCATAGCCCCCGTCGCAACCACCAACACTGCTGTGTTACCAAAGAACAAAAGAGAAAGTGTCAGACACCACCCACTAGATCTCTTTCACACCAGAGCCCCCACCTCAGTTCCAGATGGGGTTGCCTTTTTTCAGGGTTTCTCTCAACCCCAAGAGTCCTCCAAAATGGAGGCCCTCCTCCCCCTGGAGCCCACTACTCAGCTGCTCGACATCCACCTGCTCCGCCGCCACGCGCCCTTGGCCAGGGCAAGTCCCCTCTATATCCCACTCCACCAGGGAGTCCTATTAAAATCATTTACCACTTTTTTTTTCCCAGGGTGTCTGCTTGCAGGATGTAAGGATCAGTCTGCTGGCAGTAAAAACTTCAACATTTACATCTAAAAGGCAAGAAAACAAATACAATCAAACTACATTGTAAAAAAAAAAAAAAAAAAAGAATTACATGAGTTAAACTATAATCCAAAAAAAGGCAAAAAGTTTAAGGATGAACCCTTTTAAAGCATAATCAAAAATGAGGCATGAGATCTGAGTGTGATAAAGTTAGCTCATAGGCAATTCAGGATTTTGCTTCTCCAGCTTCACTTGAAAGGGTGGAGGAATTACGCCACGCTGATTGTTGTAATCAATAATGCTAATTGTAATCTCGATCCTTTGGCTCTATCTGATGCAAGGGGCATGCAGATGCTCATTTGTTTGTGAGCTTCAACATGTAGCTTCTTCAGGAGAATTTCTTCTTCAACCTCCACCCCTTTCTTGACCTTTCCCCTCCAGGGACAGAGATTGCTGTGTAGCAACAGAACACATCTGCTCCAAGACAGCTGTTATGTCTAAATGTTTATTCTACTGTCACGGGTGGGTGTTGGGGCTCAGGGTGCTATAGGTAATCATTCCTGAATCAGTCAAACTCCACTGAATAACTCCGGTAAACTCACACCTCTTGGTGCCACCAGCTTTTACCCAGCATTTAATTAATAGCAGAAAATAAACATGTATATCTTGTTTTACCAGAGTGCATTGCAAACTATCCATCACATGTATGTAACACATAAGGCTCAGCAATAAGCAAGAGCAGCCACACTTTCTCCTCTGCCTATATTACATGCATGGATGCATGCTTAGCTGTCACTCACTAACTAAGATTTATGGAAATATGCTCTTCGAGCACTGCTCGCTGCCATGCGCACAGCACTGCCATTAGTGTGCTTCACGCTCAAATATATGTAGATATATGCATATACACGTTTATGACTTCTTTACAGTAGTCACTTTAGACTTTTTGCAGGTTTGTTGCTGTAGGAAATGACTAAACCTCTATCACTATTACTACCTCCCCCATCCCACCACCGTCTTCTGGTCCCTAAGGGTTCAAGCACCAGAATCAATTGAAAGAAAGAAGAGTGCTCTGTGGTCCTCCCCCTACATCTGTCAGGGAGGGAAAGCAGGAGGGGCCGCACTCATGGGCCGTACAGAGGAACAATATCACTCCCATCTGTCACAAACCGTTTCATCTCTGATGAGCTGAAATATAGCTCACGAATACATCTACCTCAATATCATCTATGTGTATTATCTTACTGTTGCCCAAGCCTCCGCCAATTCCCAGAAGCATACAAAGTAGCTTTTTGTCTCATATTACTTTCCTCCCACCAGCCAGCAATCTCCAACCACCTTGCAAATGACGCTTTTAAACCAAACAGCGTATTAAAAAAATTATTCCACTTTACACAGCAAACCAGTTAATGAAAATGGAAGACTACCGAGTAAGGTCATTTGCATGCAAAAAGTTCCAAAATTCATGTACTAAGTAGTGAACCTGAAAGCTTAATGAGAGAAAATGCGTGTATCGTATTCAGAGGAAATAATGAAAAACGGAAGATGCAATCTGATAATAACCACATAGTTCTTTCATATTCAAATGGTGCTGCTGTGTTTGGAGGATGGGTGTGGTCGGTTGATTCTTCTTGCCTCCTGAGCTGTCGCGGCTTTGTGACGTCCGCGATCCCATTTGCTCCGTCAAATTATCTGACCGGCTTCTGTTCGGTGCAGAGGAAAAATTGACACCTCCAACAATACATGTCAGAGTCTACAGCGCGGCACACTGATTTCTGACAAGACAAAATAGCCCAGCGAGCTATAAGCTCATGTAAGCTGTATGAACAGCATAAAATGGCCTGTTTACTTGGCGGAGAGAAAAAAAAGACTCCATATCCCCAAGGGCCATCATGCATCTCTCTCAGCAGCAGGTAGAGCTGCAATCTCAGTCATTCATATTTAATTCCGCAAGAGTTTCCGGCCAGACTAATGTGCTATTGATTTCAATTCTCCAATTACTGAAACAAGGGAGGGCTATGAGGGGGAGAGAGCTGGACTACAGGGAGTGAAAGCAAGAGATTGAAAGAGGAAAGCAGGAAAAGAGGAGATGGGGAGAAAGAAAATGGAGTGCTAGGACTAAACCATGCTGTTTTTGTTTTTTGTTGGACTGGGAAACTTCATCTTTCATTTGGCCGGCTTATATCGTATCGTGTATCTGATCTACTTTGCCGGATAAATGTGGAACACGTTTTTACATGAAAGCACAATTGGAGTATTTAAAAAAGGCTACGATAGTATGTCTTTATTATTTATTGTATTGTAGTTAGGGCATTGACACAGTTCATAAAGCTAAAAACAGCACCGCTTAACAGGAATGGGAACGCTTGCAACTATACTCGTTTTGTGTCTGTCACTTACGTTCAAGAAGTAGGGGAGCAGCTGAAAAATGAGTGAGGGAAAAACAAAGAGAATGTCTTAAGAGCTTTGTGTATTTAAGGTCTCTCCCAGGATACCGGCTCAGACAGGACAAAATTAAAGATTAATAAGCATGGCTTTATATTTTAAAAGGTTTTGAGTAAAACACGGTTGCTGTAAAGGACGTACGTCCTTATTCAGCCAACCTCAAGGCAAGATTCATAGACATATTCATGAACATACACTGGTGGGTCGGATGCAATCATTACTGTGTACGCCTGCGTGTTCCTGTAATCAAATAATAGTGGGAGTGGGACGTGCTCGATGCAGGGAAACATTAAATGTATCTTTGCACTTAATGCACAGCAAAAACATGGGGAAATTAAACAGACACATGGAAAGCAGAATATATCCATAAATAAAAAGATGACAAGAGTGTCTACTTCAGAGACTTCCTCCCACCAGCCTGTCTACTCTAATAATAGCCCAGAGACAACACATCCAGACAGACAGAGGGAGAGAAAAATATGGAGGAAAAGAGAGGAGAGAGACTGAGAGAAACTCTAAGGTGAACCCATGAGGGAGACCAAACTACAAATAATATATAAAGGGTGGAATTAGGCCACTTGCCATTACCAATAAATGTCTTTTTTTTTCTAAAGAGGCTCATTTAACTTTGGACTCATTCCTGAAATCCTGAAAGCAATGACTGCTTCACTGCTGCTGCCACGAAACCCTGAATCGCCAAGAGCCGAGTGGAGAGACCGCTGATTTAACCAGACCTGAGGCTGAATCATTCTGCCCATCCCCCAGATACAGTGTCATAGTGTCACTCTCTCATTCTGCCTCTTTCTCTGACACACACACACACACACACACACACAAGCGCGCACATACAGACACATACACTAGGCGCACACACACACACACACACACACACACACACACACACGCACGCACAAGGCCACTACCTTACCGCAAGGCAATGGCAACAGGCATTCACTTTGACATAATGCCATGAGGATAATAGAGATAAGACACAGAAATGGCTGAGCTCAGGAATCTAGATCGAAAGGGTTTATACACGTTACGAAATAAAGAGTTATAGATCTATCTGAGGTGCAAATAGAATTATACATGGAATTATAAATTTGCATACCAACAGCATATTGATGTCCCAGTAATAAAGTGATACAACTGCATCGTTACAATTTAGGACGGCATGTACAATTAATCCAATAGTCATACAACATTTGGCTAATTTTTCTAGTATTTATAATTCAGTATCCACGGATAAAATAAGGAAGTTGTGGTTTCTAGGCATCAATGGAAAGAGAGAGGATGTATTTTGATGTTTCGTCATCCTCCTCTGTGGAAACAGACTGTTTTGTTTCGACGAGCAAATTGGTAAGCCCTACAGATAATGAATAATTCAAGTTGCTACTTTTTAAAAAGTTTGATTTCAGATCTGGTCTCCACCAGACACTTTGAAAGCTCCAACTAAACAGTAATCTCTTGAGTCAGCAGCAACCGTGACATCACACATTACCGTGGAAATATTGCTCAGGATGAGGAACCAAAAATGACTCAAATTTGGGTGCAAATCACTGAAATAATGGTTCACAACCCTACACCATTAATCTCATAGATATCTTTACAAACTTGGCTAGTCATAGTGGAGAGGATGTAATACCAGCACAAAATATTGGTTCCTTCGCCGACATGTTTTTTCCTGAATAACTGAACAGCGACCCCCGAAATGTAGAAAAATTAGAGCCCAAGTTAGAAGAGCATTTCATCCGTGGAGCAATGAACTTTAAAATCAGCGGACTAATTTTGTACAATTAGTATTCATCACCCCAGTATGGATAAGCATTCCACAGAATGCCAAGACAAAAGGACCAGTGCAACAAGACTTCTTATCACCACTAGTAAGCCCTTAACAATAAGAAAATAATCAGTAGAATAACAAAGAGGCTTTAAAGCAAAACCAATGCTTGATCCTGTGATTCAGTGATGTACAATGGGCGATTCAAATGCCCTCTTACCCACATGGAGGATTCAGCTGCTGTGCTGGTAACCGGGGCTCTAATGAGGGGCCACAATTAAGCCCATTTATTCACATTAAGTGTGAACTGTAAGTGGGGCTGCAGTCAGTTGACGGACCCGGGTCTCTTTGTGTGATAAGAGCTGCTTTTATTCAGCCAACAAAGACAGAAAAAACACAAGCACCTAATGAGAGAACCTCGTCGTCTCTCCTCAGAAGTTCATCGGCAGAAGCACACACACGAGAGCATCTGCACACATGTACACGCACACACCATGCGCCTGCTTCTCCAACAAACTGACTCAAAGGCTCCAATGCATCCAGCCTGAGTTGAGTCACTGCTTAACAGAACAGTGGGGGCGGGGTTAAGACGGAGTGACAGTGGGGCTCCTTCTCCATCCTCTTATTAACGCTTAACGAGTGCTTTCCTCATGCAATATTCATCTCCACTAATATCATCCAAGCCCAGAGCTGAGCTCGCTACTTATGTAAGGCGATTATGTAAAATATCAGACAAGGCCCATGTTCAGAATCTGACTGGAAGAGAGCTGCAGGACAATGACAGAGCGGGAGCGTGGTTTTTCAGAGTGATTGGGAGGGAGGGGCTGCAAGGCTGGGGAAACAATATGATAAACGGTGTACAGTGGGAAGGAATTTATTTCTTGTTTGTCTTCTGCTATATCTCCATCTCGGAGCACAGAATGAGAAGTATACCCAGCTCCACAGGTGAGCGGTCAATAATGTCACCATCTCCCGCACCAACTCTTTCGGCCGGACATCTGGGAGTCTGAGTCCGATCACATCGACACCTCTTGTTGGCTCATTATCACACCAAGATACACACAGGAGGCTTTACTTTCTACACATGCCCATCTTTCTTCATCGTCTCGTATGTTCACGGTCAAACCCAGACTTGCACAAACTGAAAACGTCAACAATAAGCATACACTGATTTACACACTCATGTATGCGCACCCAGCCCCCCAGGTCAAGGCCCTGTGGGGGTCTGCACAGAAATAGGTCATTTGTCACACATGATGTCCTGGGGCAGGAGATGCATTATAGATGAGCCCAAACAGCATGTCTCAGTGAACACTCACCACACAGCCAGGGACACAGGAGGGAGCAGTAGGAGGTGGGCAGACCAGGACGAGGGCTCCTCAGGAAGAGGATGTCATAAAACAGCTGCACAAATCACTGCTGGCCATAATTGGACTCGTAGAGCAGAGTCGTCTTTCAAGCATTCGTTTACCAACTTTACTGTTTTAAACGCGAACAGATTATGTACATCTGTGATTTATTATTCCTTTGTTTGCACCTGGCTGTAAAACTAGCCTTCCGCTTCCCATCCGAAAGGTTATCAATTGAATTTTTTTTGTTTTTATCCATATTCATGGCCGATAATACTTGCTGTTTTTTGCTTTGCACTCGCGCTGTGATTAGCAGCGAAGACGACAGACTCGAGCAAAACTGCTGGGTCCTCCTTCAAAAATGCTTTTCTGTGAAAAGACAAATGCTCGAGGGGTGAGTTTGCTCGCGATGGCTTCAAACAGGTCTAAATAGAGGCTGAGAGAAAAAGAAAGGAGCTGTGCAGTGGGAGTGACTGCAAAGTGTGGGGAATGAGAGACAAGTCTGCTGTCTTCTGCTGCACCCATTTGTTCTGAAAGTGCAGGTGGAGTCCTATTCATGCTGCTCTGCGTGTGTGTGAAGAGGGGGACAGGAAGAAAGGAAGGGCAGTGAGAAGGAGGGAGTGGAGGGATGGAAGGGCAGGGATGAGGAAGGGAGGGGGCTCTTGGTGATCTCTCCTGAAGGGGGTAATGGGAGAGGAGCGCATTGCAATGGCTGCCATGTAGTACCCTCCCTGCACAATTAGCCAATCAGCAGTGCGCTCTGCCAGCCAGGAGGACACATAAAAGAAGAACATTGCAGCAGAGGCACAGAAGGAGACTGCGTGAGGAGCAGGGAATTATACACACAAAAACAGCAGAACCCGAACACCCTCCCCTGGACACACCCTGCTGAGGATCACTGCTTCTCTTTTTTTCTGAACCATCGCCCACGCCGCTCGGAGAGAACGCTCTCCCTCATCATCATCCAGTAGAAAACCCCTTTCTCCTCATTTTCATCCTATAGAGGACACACACAATCTCAAAGGGCTGAGATCCCTTGACGAAGATTGTATTTTTTCCTTTTTTTCTTTTTTTTTCTTTTAATTTGGACTCCTGACAGAACATAAGGGCCATTTACCTTAAAGGCCGAAGAACATATAGAGACTCAGTCTTCAGCTTCAAGACCAGTGCAAAGAAGGACCTAGATTTCTTTCATTGTACGTCAAGAATGGTTACTGTACGTATGTCTCTATTTCTCTTATTTCTCTAGATGGGATTTTGAAATTGCATGCCCACTACATTGCCTCGCAGTCCCTTTGTGTTGGAATTGTGTGGAGCACTGCATTATGTGTACACATGTGATGTAGCCATTTCACATCCTTCTTACTAGGGCATGGTTAGCGGATGCTGGTGTAATTTTTTTTTTTTGAGAACTACCGCTCCACGCACTGAAGCCAAAAAATTGGGGGATGAGGCTAGCGTCCTATATTTTTGGTCGGCATACACCACCATTTTTACAACAAGAGTAATGATCCATTGTGGCAATTAGCAGTCTCACACTGAGTGATGCGCCATGCCCGGCTGTGCTCCAGCCTGCAGTCTTGGGCGACGGAAGGAATCTTTATTCTCCCATTTTACACTGAACAGCCTATATTTGTACCAAGCTGCCTGTACGCTGCAGCTTTAAATCTAATTGCTCTGTGATGCAGCAGTCAAGAATTAAGAATTACGCATTTTGATGACAGTAGAAAGAGACAAGGCGCGGGCTAAAGTGGGGGAGGACTAGTATTCTTCGCTCGATGCAGCACACTGATGCCGGAGACGGTTTTCCGAGACAAAAACACGATGCCTCGGAGGCTGAGGGTCCATCCAGCAAAGGCAAAGGAAAAAAAAAGGGTCGAGTCACTCTGGGAGGAGGGCGGGGGGGGGGGGGGGGGGGGAGGCCACGCCTCCTCGGAT
>CAAKHD010000327.1:61476-102427 GCA_901007705.1 Fistularia tabacaria
AAAAAAACTGGGGTGGTGGGGATGGGGGCTCAAAAAAAAAAAGAAAAGAAAAAAAAAAGGGGCGGGGGTGCGGGGGGGGGGGGGGGGGGGGGGGGGGGGGGTGACATTACGCATCCATTGGTTTGTACTGAAACATACAAAGTCCGAATTCCTCAGGGTTCTCATTGCGTTGGAACCGAGTAAATGGACTGGAAATCTCTGGGGCCGCGACTGCAAGGACAAGCACGGATATCTCCATTTCACGAGAATTTTCTCCACCGCCATATGTACAAGATGGCCATACTTGCGTTTGCCTTGATGAAGACGTGCAGCAATAAATCAGCTTTGCTCTGTGCCGACGGCTGGATTGGGCGTGTCTCTGCCGGACTTGAGCACAGCAAACAAGGGCCCGAAGCCTTAAACGGCCTACCCCACGTTTCATCTCGCTGCTCTACTGCTGACGGGAGATTTTACACGATACAACCAATTAAGACAGGGCATATTTGGTCTGAAATACAAAAACCGGGAAAATTCACAGCATAGTCAGAAATCAGTTTGGAACTGCGAATCATCCCAGCACTGAATTACATACTGCTTATTGAGATGACAAAATGCATTTTTTAAATGATATTTCTAATCACTATTTGATCGATTTAAAACTGATTTGTTGAATAGTGACAAAACCGAAATCAGTAATGATAAGACGAATAATTATGAAACTCACGAACGGGGCGCGCTGTGAGGGGGTGGATTTGGGGCACAAACTGCACAGGCCCGTGTGAAACTTTATATAAAATGCCAGTTAATCTGTTCAATAAATAATGAAACATTGGAGCAAAAATAAAAAGGAGTGGGGCACGGTGTTATTGTCTGTAAGGCTGCTCACCTGCCGCACTTTCAGCCACGATATTATTTTGTCTTTGTTGTGCACTGCCTTTGTCCCTTGCAGGCCTAAACAGTGTCACGGTGACAGAGGCTGTAGCTCCCCTCCACATGGTCCGCATTGCTCCACGCTCGTACCGCAGTGCCAAGCAAATAAAAAGCGTTGAGTCAGACAACCTTTGCAAAGCACTTACACAATTCAAGGACAAGGACAGCTGAGGCCAACACAGGAAACCAACCTAAACTGGTGTTCGATTTCCACTAAAACGTGGGCCGGCATTTTACTATTTTCATGTAACTTACGAGTCATATGGACGATAAATACAACGGCCTTATGTAAGCAGTGTTTCACCTTGTGCCCTTGATTTCCTGTAATTACCAGCAGCAACTAGAGGAGAAGGGGAACACACTTTTCATTCGGATACTGTTGAATTTATATCCGGGGATACTTTTTACTCACATTAATTTTGCATCCTTCGGTTCAGACCGAAGAAGAAATTGTGTATTTTAATCGCACACGCTGAAACGGACGTTGTTCTAGCGAGTGACACCCACGGCAGACGTGATGTTATATTGGAATATCAAGCCTTTGTGGAGATGGCGATTCAGCGGCGGTGCGTTCTGACGCACAAGTGGTGGTGGTGGTGGGGAGACAACTTAATCTTACATAGTCAAAAATCAGTAAAGACAGGAAAAAAAATGTCAAGGGTTGGTGATTTATTTTTGTTTTGACCCACCATGGTGATTTTGACTCGGGAGATGGCAACTGTACTAGTCATTGTTCCCAGAGAGTCCTGCAGCCCCTGGCCACGACACAAAGCGCCACTGTTTACATTAATATTCATAGTGCTGCCATAGCCTCTGCGAGGGAGAAGAGGAGGAACGGGTGGCTCTTTTGTTTGGTCGCTTCAATACGTTTATTCAGCAAAAAGGCGCTCCCCGTGAATGCCTGCAGAGCTCACAAGTCCTGCCTTTTAAAAAGG
Source organism: Fistularia tabacaria (assembly GCA_901007705.1). Lineage (NCBI taxonomy): Eukaryota > Metazoa > Chordata > Actinopteri > Syngnathiformes > Fistulariidae > Fistularia > Fistularia tabacaria. The sequence goes on from CAAKHD010000327.1 coordinate 63,321, forward strand.
GGAGTAAATTAAAAAAAAGAGAGAGAGAGAGAGAGAGAGAGAGAAAGAGAATTAGCGGGGAGGGGTTTGGGGGGGGGCTCTGTTGCGCATCTTGGATTTTAAATCGTTGTAATCACCCGTGTTAGCATGTTAGGAGAGAGAGAGAGAGAAAAAAATGACATTAGGAAAAAAAAAACAAAAAAAAAACCAACTTGTGCCAGTCTGAAGGAGCGACGTGGCCCCCGAGACGAGCCCGTCCGAAGGGCCACTCCCTGTTCAGCACGCTGGACAGCGCTCCGCACGCCGCCGACGGGACCTGCAGGACACGTTGCTCTCCCCGAGCCTCTGACGTTGTCCGCTCCCATCTTGTCAAAGCGGCGCGTCCACAAAGCAGAAATCTTTTCGAAATCGCAATTTTTTTTTTTTTTTTCTATTTTCAGTCCGCGAATGGAAAGGAAGAGGAGAGGAGAGGAGAAGAGAGGAAAGGGGTGGGGGTTAGAGACGGGAGCCGTAGTGCGTGGCTGACATGATCTGTGACTCCTGTCGTCCTGTTGTTTTACAGCTGCCACCATGATCCCCTAAGCTGCAGAGAGTGTGGCTAATGCCCTTTGTGTGGGATAATCCTGTTATCTCTGTTATTTAGAGGGGCCTATTTACACTTCAACCTAGCATTCTGTTTGGATTCATTTCTTACAAAAAAAAAGAGAGACAGACATCACATTATGTCTTACATATGTGAAAAAACGAGGATATTTATTATCTTGGAAATCTTCATGCAACACTGCTGTCTGTCATTTTCAAGTGGAAATATTCACATTTTTAAGCGCTCGCCCTGATTAAAGATTAGTTGAGGCCCTTCAGAGAACACCAAACTACACTTAAATCCTCAGAATAATTTCTTGTCTTGTTTTTGTGCCTAATGTGTGGACAAAACATCATGTTTTGCTCATCGTGTTCATTTCTCCTATTTATATCTCACTGACACTCACATTAAATTCCAGGTGACTCTTACTGTGTCTAACACGTAACATGGCAAGTCTCGCGTTATGAGATAAACCGGGAAACGGTTTTCCTTCTGAACACCATCCCCTCCAGTGATGTACTGTATTTGGAGCAGAAATAAATTGGCAAAGCTGTTTATATGTACTCAGAAGACAGCGAACATGACTGCATTTACATTTAGTCATGTAATGCTTCTGTATTCTGTAATTTAATAGTGTACAGTGTAGGTGGTACGTGAGTTTGGCAGTGGAGGCAGGGTTCCTGTTTGCGTGCAAGTCTGGGTTCATGTGTTTGAGGAGGCAGGGCTCTTGTTTGCGTGCAAGTCTGGGACCATGTGTAGGCGATGCTGATGCAGTACATTAAATATTAAGGGAGATCTCGCAGATCCCCAAAATAGAAGAAAGCAGTGTGGGACATCGTGCTACCCGAACTACTTATGTCTATTAAAAATTACGAAGCTACAGTTTTTTTCTTTAATTAGAGAGAGTATCATATAAAATACATGACATCCATACCCAGGATTATATCAAGCTTAAATTTTTATCACCTTTCGTCAGAAGTGCACGAGAGTAAATCTTTGCCAATGTTATTCTTGGCTTGCCGACAATATTTCATGTCAAGAGTCACAGTTTACCTTTACATTTAGTGGCAACCGCTGACGAACCCCCTAACTTGATCTATATCGTTCTCCTATATCACAAGTTGATTTTCTAATGATAATACAATACTTGTCTTTGTTTGTGTTTGCCCAAAAAAACGTCACGGTGTGTCCTTCCTGCTACATTTATTCATAAAATCTGTGTTGCTACCTGTGTCAGCTCGTCTCAGTACCCAGCCCATTCTCAGCGGGCCTGTGAATTCTATGATTTCACACTGTACGCCGGGGACGAGTGTCCTGCCAGGATGAGTGTTATTCAGTTGGCCACTAAAATTTGCTGTAATCTATTTTTCCCCTCAAAATGCTTTTGTCATATTCGGGACATATTCAGCTGCACATGTTTTTGTTATTAGACTGCATCACATCACATAACGGTGCACTGGCTTCACTTAAATATAACAACTCTATGCACCCTTTTTTTAGTCAAAATGCATTACTCATAATTCTCATAGCCACAAAATATCATTCAACCGATGTTCAAATGGCACTTAAAAATCTTCAAATGGCAGTTTGCTAAGCTACGTTGCGGTTTCATTGAGCTTTTCTTTATTTACAGGCCATCTCGACTCTTTGGCTGTTCTAATTTTGTGTCCGTGATGTTTTGAATTGAGTTAAATACATTCCAAGATATTGCAAAAGTCATTTGACACGATACACGAAGGAAAAAAGCCCGACCTCTCTTCATATGTCTGCTCCGTATACACATGGACTCAAACACATGGCGAGCTTAAAGTAAGAAAACCATTCAGCCATTAGAAACAAGGCAGTCTTTGAGGGGCTGTTACCCAGGCAACCTGAATTGAGGTGAGGCTCAGAGCAAGACAGCAGGTTATAGAGATGTGGGGGGAAAAGGTAGGTTCGACAGAGCTATTCATAGATGACAGAATACAGAACGTGGCACAAAGATTTCAAAACATCATTAAAGCAGCCATGACTTCAAGGACTGTGATTAAAGTGGAGACAGAGAGATACACAATGTAGGTGGATTTACAGGAGACGACGCACTATTAAAGCTCACATTTGTACTCTGAATGAATTTCCCACCCTGACAGAAACTCCTCACCCTGCACGTAGCTCACACGCCAGGCTTATTCCTTTGTTTGCAAAACACAGGAAATGTGGAGAAAAACAATGAAACTTAAAAAAACCCTTTCTGTAAGAATCGAAATATCATCGGTTTCGCCATACAAGAGGCTATAATCCAAAAAGCAAAACTTTTGAAAGAATATTGAAAAAGTGTTTGTGAAACAAATAGTCCGCAGCACATTTTCATCCAAAGAGAAAGAAAAATTCCATTAAAAATTTCTCAAATCCCTTTATTGGTTGTAACTAGACTGCACATTCAGCCTCGGCAGAGCCCCCCATTTAGGCCCATTAATACACATAATGGAATCTGACATAATTCTTTAACAGGCTATAATTTCATCTAATTAAGTATTTCTGAGACAAAAGTGTCTCTATCGAATAGCCATTGTAATTTAAAACAGACAATATATTTGTGTTTGTTTTGCTTTGAATAAGTGATGTCACAATCACAGTTCTGTCTGCAGTTGTTTTCAGTGAACTTTGCGCAGAGAAATAATCCAAAGACCGAGAAGTGGGTGTTAAGAGCGAGGAAAAGTGGAGCAGGAAGTTTTGGTTCTGATCAAACAGATGTTACCTGAGAATCCCCCCGGATCAAATTAAGCTACAAGGTGTAGTCCAGGGCAACACAAGAGACACAAACTCTATTCGGTGAACTAACAGCCAACCCACACTATAACAATGTGCTTAAAAAAATAAAAGTCAGTTGACCATGGCCCTTAACAAAGTTTGACATGAGGCGTGTAATCCGAACCCACTTTTGTTCCAAACCACGATATTCTTTATTTATTTTAGAACGAAATCCATTTAACATGATCACACTTGCTTTTGTTCCTCACTTCGACCCCTGTCACCCCACCCCATCCCCGGCTACCCCCACCCCCATCTCATGCCAGCCTAACACACCACCATCAGTATAATCCATCCCTGTGTAATGATGTAATGGTGTTTGACCCTGGAAGAGAGTGGGAGTGGGGGTGCGAGTAAGGAAAAGGGACTGTGACATCTGCAGGACCAGAGGCAGGAAGCGAGAGGGGAGGAACGACAGGGTGAAGAGGGGGGAGGGGGGTGGATAAATCAGACCTTATATCCATCTTCATTTTAGCTAGGCAGATTCCTGACCTTTCCCTCTGACAAAGACTAAGTGGGCAGACTGCGTGTTGTCCTGTGTGTAGTTAACATTCGTATATTTACATTGATAAATGTGTGCCAACACTATCTAATGCCATGATCTTCCTCAGCAGATAATCAGCACCATGGAAACCCAGGTGTCCAACGGTCCAAGCGGAACCAGTCTGCCAAACGGCCCAGTCATCAGCACCAATGGCTCCACAGACGACAGCAAAACCAACCTAATCGTGAACTATCTGCCTCAGAACATGACCCAGGAAGAGTTCAAAAGTTTGTTCGGTAGCATCGGAGAAATCGAGTCTTGCAAGCTAGTCAGAGACAAAATAACAGGTAAGTCAATATGTTTGTACTGAGCGAAAAAATGTGTTGTTTTCACTGGCGCTTTGGCGCGTCTGTGAAAACATTCTGCCGTTCCTTGTCTTCAGGTCAGAGTTTGGGATATGGATTTGTAAACTACGTGGATCCAAACGATGCCGACAAAGCCATCAACACACTAAACGGTCTCAAACTGCAGACTAAAACAATCAAGGTAAGCATTGCCTTACTCCCTATGACATCCCCGTCCCCGTTTTTTTGATACTCAGTGGCATCCTGAATGGAAAAAAAAAAAAAAAAAAAGGAAGTGGGGATTTTGACCAGGGGTGGTTGCGCAAGCGGTGCCGACAGACGTGACAGAGGGAGGGGAGGAAAGCAGGGAGGGGGAGGCAGAAGGGAGTGGTGCTTCTAACAAAAGACGTGAAAGAAAGGGTGAAAGCGATGGAGGAGTTGAGGTCAGAAAGCAAGGGGTGGACAGCACGCACAGATTATTGTGATGGAAATGTAATTAGGAAGCTTTGCCGTGGTGCACGAAGGTCAGTCCAGGTTACCCCATCTGCTTCCTATCTAAGCTAATTAGGGTCCTCCTTTGTCCAAAAATCAAATGAGGGAAGGGGGGGGCATATTATCAAACATGCCCCCCACCCCCAACCCAACCCGATCCAAGTAGATCAAAGATTATTAAAAGAAGCTGCAGTGCTGAGAAATTAAATCTCCGGGTGAGCAGAGCAGGTGATTTTCCTGCAGCTGTACACGAATGAGGATGTTTTGACTTGTGATGGAACAAACGTCGAGTAGCAGCTCAAAGTCGAGCACTCGACGAGGCCCCTTTTTGATTGAGAACCGAAATGGATGGATTTATTTTGCAGCAGTTTTTTAGGATTCATGGATGTGCACAGATTAGATAAATGACGTGATACACTGGAGCAACCACACAGCAGAATTGTTGACATTGTTGCCAAAGATAATACATCATTCACTTAAAATGGATGATGTGACAACAATTAATCATTTCATGCATTTATTCACAGATCCCTTTGTGTATAATTAATTCTCATTAGTTCATTCAAGAAATGTTTAAATCCTCCGGCTAATATCACAGATTTCTCACTCAGATTTTACAGGAGGGCTCAATTGAGAGGGGTGAGGCCCGAAAGATGGGGGGCAGCAGTCGAGGAGCAGGGGGTAGCTCGGAGACCAGAATGCCACTGACAGGATTAGAGGCCATATGGGCTCCAGGCACCATCTGTACTATGGGAGCGAAAAGGAGAGGGTTAATTATAGGGCAGCCTCTGCTCCCCTAACGTAGTAACTCCCCCCTGACTCATCCAGAACACCCTAATCACTGCAGCACACAGCCCTCCTGCTCATACAGTCTGTCTGTGTATACAAAAGACACTGGTGCTCAATGCTGACGGATGAAATCAGAACACCTGTATTCAGCTAAAAGATACTACGCACAGCTTTCTTTTCTCGTACAGACCAGAAGCCGTTTTAATGCCCCTAATGTTGATTATTTGTGTCTAAAAGTAAATTTCCCCTCGGTGAATCACGATATTCCTCGATTCAACGTGTGTTAGAGCTGTGTGTTTCCAAGTTGCCAAGGACCCTGCAAGTCTTGTGATGCATTCATATTGTTTGCTGTTTGCCAGTAGGGTTGTCCCCCCCCCCCCCCAGAGGATAGAGACAAAGGAAGGAGGCAGGACAGGGAGAGCAGCTCAGCCTATCTCATACAACACTCACTCTGTCTTTCCATCACACACAAAAACAACACCCACAGCCATGCACTGAACGAGACTCTGTCACGTTCACCATCTCCTATAAACACTTAAAACAAAAAAAAAAATCTGAATGATGTTACAATCCACAGATATTTCTCTGCAGTGCTGTGAAATGCTAAGAACATAGACAAGCAGAAAATCTTTAGGGATATAAACACAGTTGCAACAAAAATTGCCATGCACTAATTAAGTCACTGGTGAATTCAAGAAAACACATCAATTAAAGCTTTTGTTTTTCAGAGCAAAACAAAGCTGACACTTGGGCTTGTTGACTGATGTTTCGCATCAGATTGATTACAATTGGCTGCACTCATCACAATGTGTCATTTTACACGAGCGTACTGAGATAGCACAGTGACAGATGACGAAGAAGCAGGAACATGCAGGGACCAAAACAAAACACGACTGCTAAGAAAGTTACTCTTTGGTAATCTTGTGAGCCGCCTTGTACATTTTAGACTTTTGATGTTTGCGTCAGATTTGAGCATTTCAGCGGTCCTGACAGATGAACGTGTGTGCGCAGGTATCATACGCTCGGCCGAGTTCGGCCTCTATTCGTGATGCCAACCTCTACGTGAGCGGACTCCCCAAAACCATGAGCCAGAAGGACATGGAACAGCTCTTTTCCCAATATGGTCGTATCATCACATCTCGCATACTAGTGGACCAAGTTACAGGTATAACCTATTTCCATTCCCATGATGTTACTCTTGCCTCATGTCTTATTTTCCCGAATAACCGCTGTCCAACCGGTGACATGCCGGCCCCCAACCGGTCTTCGATTGCCAAGGTATTAACATTGGTTTGTTTTCTTATTCGGAGCAGGCATATCCCGAGGAGTGGGCTTCATCCGGTTCGACAAGCGAAACGAGGCAGAGGAAGCCATCAAAGGTCTGAACGGACAGAAGCCTTTGGGTGCTGCCGAGCCCATCACTGTCAAGTTTGCCAACAACCCCAGCCAAAAGACAGGCCAGGCCTTGCTGACTCAGCTGTACCAGACTGCAGCCCGTCGCTACACAGGCCCCCTGCATCACCAGACACAGCGTTTCAGGTACTGAACCTTTACTAACCTCACACCTCTTGTGCGTCCATCACTAACCATCATGTAGTCAGTAAAAATAAATGTCAACACCAAAACACGGGGTCATCTGTCTGTTACCTTTCTAAAGCGAGGCTAAACCTGGAGCTCCTTTTGCACACTGACAACTTTTCACAGGTTTCAGGAGGTTCTACCGGATCTGAGAGGCTTTAATTGTAGCATTAGTGTGAAGATGGCAGACCTTTTTAGCCGACTCTGTGCTTGACACACCTCTAGCATGACTCAGATCTTTACAGTTTAGAGACTCAAGCTGAGTTGCATTGTGGATAACGTAGGCACTTTATCTCTGGCTTGGTGGCATCTATTTTGGCCCATTGTGAGTCTGACAATGTTACACGAGAGCAATGCAAAACTACTCCATTACTCTTTCAAGTCAGTCCAACACTAGTTTATGATGATAGTATTTCACAGTTTTCAAAATCATGAAATATGCTCATTCGGTCGCGTCTCGAGCCTCGGCTTCACAAGGCCACGTTCGAGTAGCGCGCCCCAAAATAAACTGTGATATATGGTTTCATCATAAAAGAAGCAATGCTAATCCGTATTACTATTTCCCTCTAAACAGAGCGGCCCACATAAACACTTTCTGGTCAATATTAACACAACTGTTAAATGCAGCAATCCTTTAATCAATATTCCTTATAGTACAGGGGGATTTGGCAATATAGCGATATAATACCTCCTTCTCACTCTTTTCCTTCTTACTTTCTTTTAAACTGCAGCGTGATCCCTTCACTTGGAAAGGGACCAGATCCAAATAACAGCTCAAACCCAATGTAAGAATGCAAGATTTTTCATAGTACAATAAAAGTATAATGAAGCTCGTTGTTAGGGAAGAATTATAGGAAGGGATCTATACTTCTTAAGTATAACAGGGATTGTAAAGATTAAAAATGTAAAAAAAAAAAAAAAAAAAAAAGAACACATGCATTTTGAAAAAAAAAAGGCTTGAATGTTTATTTTCATAGAAGCTTTGAAACAATTCTAGTTTACACGCAGCTGCTTTTGCTGCTGTAGTGAGGAGAAAAAAAAGCCCTCTAATGTTTGTTTGCGTGTAACTAATCACCAGATGTTTAAGATAGCAACCATCCTGGGGCTGGTGATCTTGATTTTAAAAAATGCTAAAATGGAATGGAATCAAGTTTGATCCTTAACTTAACTTGTAATGACTAGATACGAGGATGAGAACCAGATTCATAGGACTATTTGATATTTCGTCTGTTTGTGGTTGGATGGTTTGGAACTGCGTTGCAAAAGAAGGATGCCCTCTGGAGGTCAGCTGGTGAAGGAGCTACATGTGAACTGAAAGCCCCCCATCCTTGTAGATCTCATAACTAACTTCTGCATCCCCTTCATTCTCCCTCTTGCGTTGCAGACTCGACAATTTACTAAACGCCAGCTACGGAGTCAAGAGGTAAATGCCAAAGGTGTACTTTCGAAAGCATTCATGCCAAAATAAAAATCTCAAACAAAGTGCCCCGAATACCACCTGCTGACTTCATCTCAAAATCCCATATATTTACCATAATCCAGATTTGTAACTTTAATTAGATATCATAGCCTTATACCAGCAGGGTATTCTGGCATGGCTTTGTTTAAACTTTTTGTTCCTTTTTCTTTTATTAATAGATATAATTTACATGTATTTATTTCTGAACTAACATTGTCAGTTTCAGTTGCTTTAATGTCCCCTTTTTTTCACCAGCATGGACATACCAGATTCCGTTTGCGTGTCCTCTGTTTGCTCCAGTTTTTGTATGATTTGATTCCAATTTGCTTTTCATCCCTCTCTAGGTTTCTGTGTTTTGTTCAATGCCGTGATTTCAGTTCAACATTGTGATTCATGTGTTGAATTCTTCCAGAGGCTCTGGTCAGCAGAGAAAAATGAGAAAACAAATGCAAATTGTGTGGGTGTTTGTGTCTCAGGACGCAACGTCATTTTGTATGAAAGCCGGTAGTTTGGAGCCCACACGTGTTTATCCACTTACTGTACAGCAGAGGGGATGAAGCTGGGGTCCCCTAACTCCTTATCCAACTACAAGCCTTATCATTTCTCACAGATACATGCCCTTAAGAGACAGTGTAGAGCACTGAATGTTGTGTGGAACTTCAGAATGACACCCATGGTAGCTCTCCCACTCTCTTCCCCAGGTTTTCTCCGATCACGATCGACAGCATGACCAGCCTTGCTGGGGTCAACCTTACTGGTCCAACCGGAGCCGGCTGGTGTATCTTTGTGTACAACCTCTCCCCCGAGGCGGATGAGAGCGTCCTGTGGCAGCTCTTTGGGCCTTTTGGCGCCGTCACCAACGTTAAGGTCATCCGTGACTTCACCACCAACAAATGTAAGGGCTTTGGCTTTGTCACCATGACCAACTACGACGAGGCTGCAATGGCTATCGCTAGCCTAAACGGCTATCGCCTGGGTGACCGCGTGCTGCAGGTTTCCTTCAAGACCAGTAAGCAGCACAAGGCCTGAGAGAGAGAGTCTGCTGTTGCCAGCTCCTTCGACCTGCAGGGAGAGCTACTCGAGCTCCCTTTGCCATCACTCTATATGGGCCTGGACTGAGTCTCTCTCTGACACATTCTGACACAAATTTCATAATATATAATCACACACACACACACACACACACACACACACACACACACACACACACACGTACATACATACATACATACATACATACATACATACATACATACATACATACTTACATACATACATACATACTTACATACATACATACATACACACACACACATAACCAAACATATCCATACGCAAGCATCCAGAAGTCAGAGTTTCAAACAAACACACTAGTGGAAGTTTTTCTTTTCTCTTTACACGACATGCTAGTCCTTCCCTATATTTGCCTGGATTGAATTAGAAAGGGTACGTAGCTGGTTTGTTGGGTAGGGGCAAGAGCTATCTATTTAGGAGACAGTCTAATGAATGTGACAAAGAATGTGTACTGAGTGCTTTGATTGAATTCAGGCAAATAATGACAACTGATGAGCAAAATGATCAAAAAAAAATGAAATGAAAGAATATGTGCAATTTACCTAAACTCTTTCCCCACAATCTCTCCCATTATCTTGCTGGAGAGGATGTAGTCACTTTTTTACACTTGGGCATTTTGAATCAGTGATTTTTTTAGATCAAAGAAAAATGAAATTAAAAACAGTGTTCTCTTATATACGTCTATTAAAATATAACTATATATTCAATATATAAGGTGGTTATAATAGCCGAATATGTAAGCATTTTCTAGAAACTTTGACTACTGTTTCCTGACCTGCATTAGGTGGTGCCTAGTGCAAAGGCAGTCTCTCTACCCTATGTGAGCTTGAGATAGCTCAGACCCAACATGATTTAGGTGAACTCATGATTACTGGTACCGAGAAGAGTTGTCTGAAGGCCATTCGAATCACTCTTTCCCCCACAGTCTCACACCAATCGACACAATCTTACACTTAACGTATCACAGAAACACATCTCAATAGTTACTTGATAGACAATGTACACATATTTAGTCCACTGAGATATAAACGTTCCTGTGTCTTTCTAATCTATCCTTGGGATGGACGAGGCTGTCTGTCTGTGAACTTAGAGCGGAGTGGCGGTCGCTCCCATGGCGACAGTGTTCATTAGTGATTCTCTGGTAGGCTGGCGAGCATGAGGGGAAAACTGTTTCACCGAAACACGGCCACGTCAAAGGAAAATACCGGTGTTTTTTCACCTTTTTGCATCATTTTTCATTGCACCTGTAGTCGTATTGTCCGTTTTTACTTTCCGCGGCTTTGTCAGCCATGATTTGGGGTGGATTGATAGAGAAAGAAAAAAAAAACGTGAAGTGCAGCCAATTATTCGATATACTGTTCTTGCTGACATGCTTTAAATGTTGCTGTAATTAAAGAAAACACACACAGCTATTGAAATGAGCAATGAGCTTCAATTCTGAAATCAGCCAAAAAAGAAAAAAAAAAAACATACTATGGACCAAAACCACACCGAGGAAAGTATGCATAGAAATAACGCAGATGAGCAAAAACTCAAGAGCACCGGTATTATTCTTCAATCTAGTGCACAGATAGAAGTTCGGCAAGCAAATCAGAACATCAATCCATTCAGTGGAAAACACGAGCTCTGCAGTAAACGCGCACGGAGCAGATTAGAAGAACCACAGTTCCAAAAGAGTGAACGTTTAAAACTAACTTCAAGTCACATGTGTGAGCAACGATATCTGGCAAGAAAAAAAAAAATCATCACTATCCCTTGAGGAGAAAGATTACCAGTTCCTCCAGCTTCGCCAAACGCTTCTCAGTTTTATTTTAAAACCCCTCTATTATCTCAAAAGCTTCCTGGAAAAGTTGAACTCCTGCCCTCTCAAAAGATGACTGAACAACATCAAACCTGCAAATAAGTGTTAAAATAATACTTCTGTTCACAACAGAAAGGTATTCTATTTATTTGCTTCAGATCTGTTTGGCATTACCACAGGAAAAAAAAAGCATATCTCAAAATATCCCCAACCCAATGGCATGAAAATTATTTCTGGCACCATTGATGAAACATTAAGGCCAACCTGTCTAGCTGAAATGTCTGTTTTGAACCAGACTTGAGATCTACCACGGAGAGAGCTAATGTCTTTCAGTAACAAGACATCTGCACATAATAATAGATTAAATAAGGTCAACTATATTCAAGACATTTTTGCTTTTGCTTTTCTAAATGACGCTGTGTTAGCCAAAGAGGACGATCTCTTTGAAAGGATTACATTAGAGATAAATCTATTTTTATACATACAAAGGAACAAGACCTTGTGCTGAATTTTTACAGATTCTTAAGCTTGGAAAATTGGGACATCGCATGGCTTTATTTTAAACCCTCTGATCTTTGCAGAGCAAGGGGGAACAAGCATGCGGTGTATGGGTGGGGATTTAGGGAGGGGGCGAAGGAACATTGTATCTCATACAAACTTAACCATTCAACCAAAACAAACATTTTGAAGCAAACTTGACAAAAAACAAAAACAAAGGTGATGTATAAAAAAAAAAGAGGAAAACAAAACGGTTAGGGGTTAAACCTAACAGACGTATCTTTACTTTTGAGTGCTTATACACACTCGCATCTCTTGTCCTGAAGTTGTGTACAGTGTTGCTTCAATGATGGTGCAGTGAAATGAAGTTCTTTGACTTGAGAATCCCAGACAAAGCTGCAGTGAGACCGACTCATTGCCTAGCCGAAAAAACTGAACAGCTGCTTGCAAATAAAAGGTCAAATGCAGATTCATAATGAACATTGAGCATGATTCTTTATGATTAGATAGATTTGATTTTTGCCAAAGAACTGCTTTGCAAGTCAGTACCAAGAAGCATAAATTATGACTATATTATTCCCTTAGAAAGTGCTGTAAAAACCTGTTATTCACTGAACAAGGACCCTCTACAATTTCAGTTGTCATTACTTTTTGATATCTAAGTTGTGCATATCAATTTGCATTTGTAAATCCTAAAACCACAGAATCAAATGCTAAAAATGAGACAGTAGCGAGCATTCCCCTTTGCACTCATTTCATGCAGACGCGTTGCGAACGTAAGGCATATCGAAATACCTGGTGAATCATCACACCTCGATGAAGAAACTATAGTGTGCATCCATGAAATGTATCTCCCTCAACATTTATATCATCTGCTTTTTCTCATGTTCATTCTAATCCTTTCCAACCGTCAACATTGCACCACCACAAAACCATGATTCTGGCATCTTTCGATCTTACTGTTTCATTCCCTGAAATGATTGTTGCTGATGTTTTTCAGAGCTGACCACACAAAAGGACTAATCTAGTTATTTTGGGGTCGCGCGGTTTGGAAGCGAGAGCACATGAGTATCCGTTACTCGGTGACACCGACAATAGACGTTAGAGACAACCGAGATAAAAATTCAAAAAACCTGGTTGAACTGCAGCTGGAGAGTGTTTGCCCAGCCATGTCCGAAGTAGTACAGTCTACCCACAGCCCAAAAGATCTTTCACATACAGTCTATACAAAGACCTTCACCTGATGTATAGTAGAGAGTCGAGGACCATGGCAGGAAACAGTACTACACTGCTGAGCAACAACAATAATCATTTAAAAAAAGACAAAAAAACTTTCCTATGGAACAGTAAGTGCAATGTGCTTTGTTTTTATATTGACTGAGAACAAATGATATATATTTTTTAAAAAATAAACTAAACGACACACTGAAAAGGTTTGCGGAATCGTGAAAGGAACTGAGTTCAGACGGAAAAACACTTAAAACGAACAGACTAAAGAAAAATCAAACAAGCGATAAGAGCTCTGATCGATGAATTTCCATGATCACTTCCTCAGCCCCTAATTTGTGCTCTGACCACGCAAGCTCGACAAACGGCATATCTGGCTGACTCAATGGAGCAATTCTCAATGACCTTGAAAGGAATACTGTCTAATATATCATCAGTTTTTAGCCCATGTCAATTTCAAATCTTTTTTTTTCTCCCTGTAATTTATTTATATTTCATTTACATATCAAGATCCACTTGTTAAATTAGTGTATTTGTGTTGTTGATGTTGCCATAGAGAACATACATGGGTCAAGATTATGTTTGGTTGCATTGATTGGGTACAGTTTATTTTTCCTCCATTATTTAATTAGTTGCAGTTTTTACAGTGTATGCAGATTTTAGACTTAGTTAGATTTTTTTATTTCAATCAAACTGTGTTCGATTGTGTTTGTAAAAGTCTGTGGTAGCTTTTGTTGCAACATAAAATAATTTAAACAGAAAAAATTCAAAATAGCGCCAACAAACTTGTATTATTTGGGCGACTTTAAGCTTGTAGTTTTAACTTATTGTTAACTTAAAAACTATTTATTATGATTATTATTATTGCCTCGTATAAAGTATGTTTTGTGTATATTTATGGTTTATTTCATTATATTTGCAAGTTTAAAAGATTTTAAGTTTGCCAAATTGTGGTTACACCATTTCTTTTCTTAAAAGGGGGACAAATAGAAAAACAGCTTTAGAAGTACGATTTGGAAACGTTCTCCATAGTCAAAGAATGCACTGCTATATTTAACTAATTGAAGTGTATAAACATACATGCTGTGTGCTAGATGTTATGCCTTTACTGCCTGTGTTCTGTTTGTCTTGTTAAATGAAAATCTTTTAATTATTTAATCTAATCACAGTCTTGTTTTTTCAACCACTCTGTGAGCCCCAGTGACACGGGACGGCCCCTGCGGCGAGGTTGCGGCCCACCCCAAGGCCCCGGTACTCGCAAAGACCAGAAGGGGTGTCCTTTGTTTGAAAATGCTCGCAAGAAGCCTTCCTGCTACCCCCGTGGGTAAATTAACAGATTAGCCATTTCTGCACGTGCTCCATTATTGATATCAATCAATTTCCATATCAAGACAAGTGTCAGAACCAAGATTTTCACTCTTTTCGAGGCAAAACGATTCCCGGCTCTAAAACAAAAAGCAGCAGGAAGGGTTTCTTGCGAGTCTGTGGGTTAGTGAAGGGGTGAGTGGTCCTTCTGTTTCTCAACCAACTGTATTTTGTGTCTATTTATTTAGAAGAGGGGACGCAGTAACTTAGTGATGTTTTTTCTTACATTTTCCTGGAATGGTAGAACAAATCAAAAGGTGATAATGATCAAAATAGTTCTGCTGACACCAACGTCAGCAATGAAATACAAAATCTCATACTTCCAAACATGACCAAATGAACAATGACAAAATTCAACAAAGAAAAAAAAGAAACCTTTCAGTTTAGTCTAGGATATTTATTACTGGGATTTCAGCTGAAGATGCTTGAAGACTTTTTCATGGAATTGTTTAATTATTTGTACTTTACATGCCAGAAAAAAAAATAAAAGTTACAAATATGAGTGACCCAGATTTTATTGACTGTCAAAACCACTGTTCCTGAACATCCCGAGCGAATAGATGAAAAACAGCGCAACTTTGTGCACGTGCACACGCTGGGGAAAAAAAAAAAAAAAAGACTTCAGTTGAGGAAGAAGAAACTGCACAGGGGAGCTGCTTTCACACCAGGATGTTCAGGGCTGCAAACTGATCAGCAGGCACAGCCGACAAAGACCCCGACCGAAACGCCAGGTTTTAAATTTGTTGGGGCTTTTGGCTAGATATGGCGACAATCGCACCATAAAATTGTCCCACTTTTGTATGTCTGAAGATCATCCAAAAAGCACATTGCAATCACCACTGACTATCAAATGGAAAAAAAAGTTTATATTGCGTCCATTGAGGTTTACTTCCTCTCGAGCCCGATCCGAAGTAAAAAATTCTATCATTGCCACTTGCAGCTACAGTTTGGTTGGCTGAAGGACAGATTATTTGCTTTTTGCAATGGCAAGCAGTATCTTCGCCACCCTGAATAAACCTTATCAACCAGATACAATCATTTCGGCTCGGCATTTGTCCGGGTGGCAGGTGACAAGCTAATTTAACAGGGCCTTCCTTATATAACAACTTGAGCTGAATGTCCGTGGAGCAGTTTCATGACTCATGGTCAAAAAAAACAGCGAGTTCTTTAATTACTCTGTGGACATGACAACATCAGTAATATCACGTCTGCATAAATGAAGTGAAACAATACCAGTTCTAGAAGGTGTCAAATTTGTGTAGTTGAGGTGGCAGAACATTAAAATAGCACTGGAAAACATCGATATGCAGCAGGAAGTTGTTTTTTTTACCCCTCGAAAAACGGAAAATAAACGAAGCATTAACACTGGTGTCAAACCAGCATCTCAGGGAAAACTGTTGTACATGAGATGGACAAGAATCAGGGGGGTGTATTGAAAAACATGTGAGGAAATGGTCTCTAAAGATTTCCATGATGATGTTTATGCTTAAGAGTCATGTAAACCTGCACATATTCTATTTGAAAGCCAGAAATTAGGAGACTGGGCTGCAGTGGCGGAAAAATAACAAATAGTTATCTGAAATATTTAAAAGAACTTTATTTGTAAATGATAGAATGAAAGTACAGTGGACACACATCTGAGAATTAGCAGTGACAGTGCAGGTAAAACTACCCCCTTGGAATTTCCATGACTTCATGTGGATAAACGCTGAGTGCAGCTCACTGTGGCAGCTTCCTGTTGCTGCAGTGACTATGGTCCCTCAAGATCAACCTGGAGGAGTGAACACAAATGTGTCATTTTCACAGCCTTGTTTGCTTGAGTCATGACATCTCAGCTCTTAAAGGTGGAGGGAAAATGTATTTTTAACCGAATCCCTGCAGGTTTGGTTTCCGGGGACTAAGCATCCATCTGTGATGTAGCCATAACCTCTTATTTAACATAAGCACTGACATTTAGGTCAAATATGCTTAGTTAGATCATTCGAAAATTCAGATAATCCATACCTCCTCCCTCCTCTACATGTAAGTGCACCAAAAGTCATCCAAGACCACGATGGAGCTAAATTTGGTTTAATCTCTCCGACGCAAAGACAACATTAATAATCTGAAATTACATTTAAGCTGATGGTATCAAAACAACTTCATGACTTATTCAAACCGCCTTCTAAGATTATTATTTACTGAAAACGATACCTCATACCGACTGAAGTCTCTGCAGTCTTTTTAAAATGAAAGACTACATTTAATGATTTCATGGCATTTGATAACAGTTTCCATTTAACACATTTTAAGACAACCTAAATGAGGAATCCTGTGTCAGATAAGTAAGAAAAGGCTGTAGGAAACTCAGAGTGAATGTACATTTTCAATGGATGGATGGATGGCAGAACAGCAACAGAATAAATCATATTATCATGCGAGGTTGTGGATTAGCCATCTGAAAGAAAACTCGGCACTCATATACCACATCATTAAATTCTTACATTTCATTAATTCTTATTACTCTATTACATTACCTACAATAAAGTCAAATGAAGTTACCTTGGTTTTGCTGCAGTTCCGCTTCTACCAGAAACGATGCCGCAAAATTCAATTTCCCCAGTCAGAATATTCCGAGATGAAGCTATTCCACGTGATATAACTGGCTGGTACGTAACCTTATCTTTGCATCAATACATGCCAAATGACAGTGGGAGTCTTTGATTTAGATGTATGGGCAGTGTATGAATGACCAAGAAAACACTATGAAATGGTGTCTGTAAAACCGGTTAAATTATCTATGGAGGAAAGATACGGAGGTGGCTGTACAGCATTTACCCAACAACAAGGTATGAGGTTGACTAGAATTAAACAGGGTGGGTAAACAGAGAGAGGAGTCGGCACTGCTCACAGATGTTTCTTTCTAAAGCTCTGTATGACCAGGGGTCGAAGAAACCAGGCTTGGGGGCTCCTGGCAAACGGCAGGCGTGGTGAACTCCATTAGGTACTCGCAGCGACTTGGCTCTGAGGTTGATGTCACCACAGTCTCCTTTCCGCATGTTAACTTCACCTGAAAGACAGGTGACACATTCTCTGATGCTTTTTCAGTGACAAACATCAGTCACGTAACAATGGATGGGGTGGCCGGGTCTTACTGTGGTAGATCTGTTTGGGCCTTGCCAGCACCCTGTTCCATGTTCATACTTCATCACAGAATAGATGCTGTCCTCGGGACCTGCCCACTTCCCCCATGTTCTACAGAAAGTGCATATCCACCATTTACTCAGGGATGAGTCAAATTCGCCTCCAGAATAGCACAGAAAAGATGGATAATCCATTACCCAAGATTAGTTTCCGATCCACCGTATTTGGGTTTCTGGGATACTCTGTTGAATGGACAGAGCCTATAGGTGTACCTGAAAGTAAAACGTAGAAAAAGCATAGCTCTTGGTTACTGGGAGCTTGAAACTCACAATTCAGAAAATATTTGTACTTACTCATTTGTTGATAGCTCATAACATTGGCTATAGAGGTAGGCAAACTCTACACTGGGTCCAAAGTCAAAAGAAACTTCCTTCTCCAGACTCCTGCAGGCAAACACAAAATCAGAATGTAATCCTTCTTTTCTTCAGTGTCTTATGACACACAGATCAACAAAATTATCCACTGTGGCTGCTGAAAGTTAGAATTAAGTTGTGTCACAAGTGCTGATTGCATTACCGGCAAAGAAGCTCAGTCATATTCAGGCTAAGTACATACTTGATCTGATCATCCACTTCCTGGAGAGCTCGCTCAGCATCATTAAAATCATCTCTGGCTTTCTGAGCAGCTGGAAATCAAATACACTGAAATAAGATATACTTTTACAGTAAATGTAGGCTACATAAAGCCAAGTTCTCTGCAAAAGACATGGGGAACAACATTTCCTTCAACAGTGTCCTCTACATTTTAAATAGAATTGTGGGCAAGATGATTTAATGAATAACTGATCTTTTTGTGTCAACTAAAAAATGATGGACCCCCTCCACACACACACATGAAAGAACCATTGTCATACAAAAAAAAGTCTAATTACACTTTTGTTTCTCTATAAATATAAGGCTTTGTCTGCAGTCGCAAAATGAATGATGAGATTCAGGATAGAACATTAAAATTCAAACTAATGATTATGCAGCCACATCTGTGCTTGCTCCCAGAGTGACTCAATCAATCATCGCCGAAGATCCGATGAGTCACTTATCTTCACTGCACGAACGCGCACACGTACCATCGATGAGATTCTGTGTTTCTTGATCATAGGGCGGCATCGTCCCCTCATCATCGTCATCCTTCTTTTCCTGCGTCTGCGCTGTAGGAGGGCTCTGTATCATAGAAACATAGATAAAGTGACTCACCAAGTAAAACTGAGACTCCTTGAATGGAAGTTGAACTCAGAAACTCGACTTGAGTGCCTTGAAGCCTGCCTCCTCTGGATCTTCATCTTCGTCTTCCTCCTCATCCTCCTCTTCATCTTCCTGGTTGTCATCTTCAGGGTACTGTTCAGAGTCGCTGTCTGGTACTTGCTCTCCCCTGTCCTCCGCAGGGGTCTCCACTGGAGTTGGAGCCTTGGACTGGTGGCCAAACAGCGTCGGATTAGAAGAGCTCAGGTTTGATTGTATGAAGTTCACCAAAGTGGCCAGCTTCTTACCTCAGAGATGTATTTTTCTCTGATTTCATTCCAAACAGCCTCAAACGCTTCTGTGTCTACTTTGTCTACCCCTCCAAAAACTGCCTATCCGAACCAAAGAAAAAAAACAGAGATTCCATTAAAATCGCTTACAATATTCAGACATTTTTTTTCATGAAACAGTTTGGAGTTACTGTTTTTGTTTTGTTTTTTTAAACACAGGTAGGTTGGGTGGAAGGGAACTTACCTCAGCTTCACTTTCTGTGAATGAACCATCTGAATCTGGGTCGAGCTCAGAATGGGACAAAAGCTCAGTCACAGAGACACTGAAAGCAAAAAAAAATATATATATAGGCTATTGACAGATACAGTACCACCCCATTACACCATCCTGAAACATTATGGGTGTGAGAATTCCTTGATGGATTACAATACACCTCTCCATGATTGGGATGTGGCCAGACTGAGTCAGGCGGCTATTGGAAACTGGAAATGACCTAAGTTTAAACCGATGCTGCAATCAATGTGTCAACATTGTTAAGCATGCATCAAAAATCAGTATGAGATCATCTCAGTGGGTGAAGTGCACACCCTTCCAAACACGATTTGACCATTTACTGGCATATGTGGTGTAATGCTGAGAGAAAAAAAAAAAAATGCTGTCCGGGCGACATCTGCAAGTCATAGCTTTGTACATAGGGTCCTGACTCAGATAAAAATCTGATGTCATTAGAGCAGGTTAGAAGTGTACTCTGTGGCACTTGGGATTTCAAATACAATAAAGGTTAAGAGCTAGCAATAACATAAAACAAAGGGCCATAAAAAGTTTGCATTTCTTCCTTTCGTATTCACTACTTCATTACTGCAGTTACTTCTCTGCACCGTACATGGTGATAAATACTCACAGGCCATCTCCATCAACATCCAGCTCAAGAAACACCTCAGCCATTTTAGCCTGGTCCTTTTCCTTGCGAATTACAGCCTTTTGATCTGACACACACAGACACACACATTTCTTAAAAATCTCACATTTTAGATTAAAGAGAGCTCTTGATATAAATCAATTTAAACCTCACATATGAAGTTTTGTATTCTCTTCAGCAAAAATAGTAAGAGATATTTCTTTGTGTCCAATAAAGACTATAAAAATGGTTTACTATCATTATTATTGAAAGACTTCGATAATTAATTGAAAAAAGTGTCAGTGTATGCGCCTCTGTGTATGTTGTCCTTGAGTGTCAAGAAAGGCACCTCCAAATAAAATGCGCTATTATTACTATGATACATGACTTCATGAAAAAAATATATGTACTTGAGTTCTTAAGTCCATTCAATAGAGACATTGGTGTGATGCTCAGAAATTACATGAGAAACTAATAATAATAACAACAGGAATGACATTGTTATTTACCTTCCCATGCCTTCAGATGGAGCTCTTTAGCTTCTTTCTCTGGCTGTTCTGCGGCATCCTTCACAGTTCTCAGAGCCTCTAATTTTTCTTCCATATCTTTCTTTTTAACCTGAATATCTGTGATTTTGGCCTGTTGACAAAATATATGCAAATATATATCAATGACCTCAAACAACAAAATACTGACCATTCCGTTGAATTTGACACAAGTCAAGAACTCTATTTCATTACATTAGAAACAACAGGGGCATCACTCACCACTGCAAACAACACAGAGACCTCTCGAAATGTAACCTGATGGAGTTCCAAGGGGTCAAAGCCTTACTTTGCCAATTCTTGCTTTTTTACAGCCTCATAAGCATTTTGGAGGACTCAATGCCTTATCACTCCCAAATTTGCTCAATTGTATGTTTTGTAATCAGGTTTATATGTCTTATGAACTACGACATTAGAGGTCTTTCCTAGAAACAACCCGAAGTACTCTTTTTTTACCCCACCTTTTTGTCCTCTAGACCTCTTTTGGCCTCCCGAATGAGTTCTAGTTTAAGCAAGAAACCCTCCTTTGCAACCTCTGCCAACTTCTGAAGGTTCTCTCTCTCTTTACGCCCCAACTCCCTGTGAAATATTTCAGGAAAATTTATTAGTTATTTTTTTTAACACATTAAGGAACTTCAGGGTGTAATCCAAATAAATCTTCCACCTGCAGGTGTTTTGACAGGCAGCACCACTGTTGTACTCATCTGTTGTGTCACAGCAGTCTGTGTAGAAAACCATGCAAGTTAAATAAAATTCTGCTAACACTTGAATCCATTCAGTCTCTATCAGGACAAAAACACTCTTACCACATATTCCATCATTGACGCGGGACGATGGGATAAATACTGATCGGAAACCTGCATTGGTGCAGTGAAAGCTACCATTGGGACAAGCAGCAGTGCCTGCATGGAAGAGTTGTTAAAAAAAAGACATATTTTCATTCATTCGTTCGCTGTAATGCATAGGTGCTGCAGCCAATCCCAGTCAATATTGGGCAAAGGCAGGGTTTTACTTTAACTGGTTGACCACAGGGCTTATTGTGGAGGCATACAACTATCTCATTCCCATTGACACCTTGGGTCAATTTAGAATCTTCAATCACCTACTGCATTTTTTTTGTCTGTTTAAGGAAACAGGAAAGTATTGAGATTAACCACTACAGAGACATATCTTGAGTATAAGTAACTTGTACTTGAATTGTACAAACATTATAAAAAAGTCAAGTCTGAAAGTTTCCCCATGAATCGAAGTGTATTTTGTCAAAAAGTGAAAAATGAAACTCCATAAATCTGTTCTTTGCTTAGGTACCGTCACATTTTCCTCGAGACTTAACTTGCAATGGACAACTTTTAAAAAGAAGAAAGAAAGTATTCTGGACATGCACCTGTATTTTTCTGCCTTTAGCATATCATATCTACATGTATGATTGTCATTTTTAGATGTTTTTGCTATTTAACGGGCCTGTACAAATGTTAGTTACTCATGGGACGTGTATGAACATTTTTTTACAAACATTTTAAGCCCCGACGACGTAACTGCAACATCAACTGCAGACAATCAGAGGACTATTCTTGAGAACGCAGGTAACACTCACCTGGTTCATCAGAACCGTCCTGGCAGTCGCAGTAGTCGTCGTTCACTCTGTCAAAAGGAATGGAGCGGGAACCATCGAGGCAGGTAAAAGGGTTACTCTCCTCATAAAACTCCCGTTCTGTGGAGGACGAACAATGCAGACGAGTCAGCGCACCGACAACAAGAAGACTTCGTTCATGTGAATTTGAGAGTGGCGGAATAAAGCATGTTTGTTTTACTTGACAGGGGGACACCTCGAGGTCGCTGGACTTCTACCGCCGAGACTCCTACGCTGAACAGCAGAACGAATTGCAGTAGGGGCATCATGACGGTGGCTAGCGTCACGGTTTTGACAGGTCAACAGGGAAAGAAGAACACAATTTTAGCACAATAAATATGTCACAGCCGGGCAACTTTTATATCAGATGGCACAGTGACGGACATGGCCAGACACTTAATTACAAGCAGGGGAAAACAAAGGACTTACAGACGTCGCATATTCTAGCTCTCAGCAAACGTCAGGCATTCTAGCTGCTAGCTAGCAAATGTATGCTACTTCTCTGGACCAGAAAACTGTTCGGCCAGAACCAAACACAAACATGCTAAGTTGTGTTAAAAACATGCACTTGATATTGTTTGAACAAAAGTAACTCACAGGCACTTCGAGGATTCCAATTTCAAGGCTTCCCCTTATTGTTCTTCACAGGAAAGGCTAATAGCTAATTACCGGTCGCGCCGCTGACAAGTTCCTTAGCAATGTAAGGCGCATGCGTGAATTACCGCCCTTGCTCTGTTTTGTTTAATTTTGATTGGACGGTCCCACTTTAAGCCACCATGATTGGTGAAATCCGGCGTCACCCTTCTGCGATTGGAGGGTAAGTAGGTACGTCATTTCATTTTTTTTCAGGGATTGAGAATGCAGCCATCTCATGCCAGACAGGTGTGTGGGGTCGATCGCACCTAATACCTGTCAATGCGCGTTCACTGTGAATGGAGGCATACGTCGCAGCACAATGGAGTAGACGGGTCCTGCAATAATGTAAAATATAATTTAAAAAAAACCATCCTCAAACAGCCTACATTCATGTACTTTCATTCATTTATTGCAGCTACATTTATTCAGTGTTATTGTTAGACAATTTTCCATTACCATCCTATTTTTGGAAGATTGCCCCGTACTTTTTTCCTCTTCTCTCTTTGAGACACACTCCCATTGATGCTCTCGCTCCCATCAATCATCTCAAGCTCCTGCAGCAGTCTTAAAGATAGGTACCGTCTTCCACCGGTCTTGACGATAGGTACCGTTCCACATTCCACCTTTATCTGCTGCAACTCTTATGTAAGTGCAGCTCTGTACTTGTCAATGCATGTATTGTTCACTCTTTGTGGGGACTCACGATAACCAATAAAATGCAGTCCTGCTGGAAGAAAAGCAGACATAGTGTGTGTCTCGGTTTCTCTCCTCTCCCCGTATCTACAAACTGACCTCTGATATAATATGGCTCATCCACCATCGGCTGGGAGATCCAGACCCGAGCCTTGGACCGAGAGGACAAGGAGGGCCCACCGCGGTTCCTGGGGGTCGCCACTACTACCTCGCCTCAAGACCATCCTCAATAGTTATTTCCCCCTTTTCTTACATAAATAACACAACATTTTGTGAACCAGAGTGTACAAAGAATTTGTATCAGTATCAGAATTTACACTTTATCATCAGTTACTTTTAAAGAATCCTTTGTTCTTTATGCCGTTCTTATTTTCTTTCTTTCTTTCTTTCTTTCTCTCTTTCTTTGTTCTTGATGCTGTTCTTCTTTCGTTGCTGCTCTCAGAGGCCTCTGTTGACCAAGTATTTGACCTGTTGTTTGATGCTTGCCTTATGCTGAGAAAAGCAGCTGAAGGTTAGTTGTACAGGATGAAGTCACAGAGTATGATTAACTGGCAATAGGGCAATTTTGTTTCGATTGTCCAGTTCAGGAAATTTTGATTAAGCAAAGTCGTATGTCTCTGTCAAGTAACAAAAAAAAAACAAGTGCATTTGGGGGTGGGGGAGCTTTGGTGCTGTTCGGAATAAATCTATTCTACCTAGCACATGTTATGACCTATTGGTGCTACAGTGACAGAAACATTATTCGTTGAAAAGACAATTAAGTGCAATAACAACAAATACATTAAAAAAAAAAAAAGAGAAAAATTGCAGCGCCATTTATGCAGCCATTCGACATTAGCCACATTTCATTCAGAAATATAATAATGGTAATAATATAGCAGCACAGCAAGACTCATGATTAAAAACAATAAAAAACACTATTATTCATTTACAACTTGTAAGTGGATGTAAGACCCAATAAAATCGATTGTATTGCTGTTGTAGTTAATCACTTATTTATTACTTTCAGTGGATTTTCTACTAAACTGTTGACTACTCGTTTACTCAGTAAATTCAACTGGTTGCTGCATTGTCCTGGGAAAAAAATAGCAAATCACTATCTAAAATAGTCAAGAAATGAGCAATTATTGTGAAGAAATAAATAAAACATCAGGAAGAAGTCCTCTAAAGAAAAACGCTGTGTGAAATTATCCCGGAATATGTGAGAGATTACATGAAATGACAATATGGCAGTTTAAAAAATTATGAGGAGCGCATCGAAAAAGACATGAACATCAGCTAGAAACCAGCTAGCTGCTTCACAATATCACACCTTGTCTGGTGATCACACAGTGTGATAATAACAAACACAAAAATGGAATAGTGTTTAATAAAAAATCTTACTTTATTTGTATTTTTGACACACTTTACAGTACCGAACAGTGAAATAAAAAAAAATATATACTGATATACTATAATATTGTTTTATATATAGATGTTTGCTTATTAAATGCATTTATTCACAAAATGACACCTCAGCTCTGTTAAGAGGAAAAAACTTTCATAAAAATAATATAATAGAAAATAACTTGGACACATTTTACACATTACAGCAAGATCATTTACAAATATTACAATCATTTCATGTTGTTTTTCCCCTTGAATATTTTTTTCTTACTTCTGAACAAACACATGAATTAAAGCCCCAAAAATACTCTTAGGTGTCAGTCTGCAACAACCTGACAGCAACCCTGATGGGAACCAGCGAGTGTGGCCACCATCAGATGGACATTTAGGCTATCAGGCTAGTGATCAAAATTACTAAGAAACAGAGGTGGTTATAGTAGTAGAAATGGCCAAGATAGATAAGGACACATTTATTTCCTTTGACTGTGTCACATCCTGTGTGACTATATCAGCTTACATTTGACTTTACAAGCCAAAAAATTAAATCTCAAATGGATTGTTAATAAATAATGATTGTTTGTTTGGTTATGCATCTAAAAAGGACTACTGAACAAATGAGGATTTGTGATTTGGCCCAGTGGAATATAATCAAAAGGTGAGTGCCAATGACAGAACCACCAGCACAGACCACACGTGACTTTTAACACTCTGTCTACCTGATGAAATAAAGTGCTGGTACAAATATATTTGATTTCAACAACAAATGTGGACGTAAAAAAATAAAATAATAAATGACAGCACAAGCGAGAAGAACATAATCAGTAAATTAAAAAAGTGAAAATGTGGCCTGCAGTGCTTCAGTGGTTCAACCTTAATTATTTGTCAATCATGACTTTGATAAATTTCTAATTTACAATCCAATATTACATTATTTACAAGAGTGGTAAAACTTATAGCTATATCATCAACACGTGATTCATTTTCCCAACCATCCACCAGAATGATATAAAAATAAACTGTACACAAGCTGTTCAAAGAAAACACTTCCCATGGTTTTCTTTTCAGCATTTAAAAAGAATGGCAGCAATCAATCAATTGAATAATTTTTCTTAATAAGAAACAATTGCTACAGTATCGTGTTTGTATGGCAATTAAATATTGACGGTTTTATAGCTTATGACATAACGAGAAGCCACGAAAACAAACCAACATATCAAAAGTAATCGGCCAATGCATATGGGAATCTTTTTTCAATGTAACTGCAATAGTAATACCGGATTCCCATTCTACCCTCTGAGAGCCTGTGTGGTGGCCCCTCAGCTCCATGCGGCGATGGAGCAGGTCAAACACACAGGCTTCTCCTGCACCGGGCTTGTGTGTCTTCCAATAAGCTCAGTTACTGACCTGCAGAAACTTGCTCACGCCATGAAAAGAAACCACACCTTTGCTCTCCTATTTGTTTTTTACCCTGTGAAAAAACGAACACCCACACGAACCGAGACCCAATTTGAACTGTGCTGATCAAATCCCGAATATGAGTCGACAAAAAGTGGTGATGCCAGTGAGTGGACAGTGACAAATATGACAACATCTTTCCGTATCTCTTTTGTTACTTGCATACTCGTGACCACTAAACGAGCCATGCCATGTTTGAGTTTAGTCAACAAATAAATATTTTGACAGATTAAAACAAACAAACAAAAAAAAAAAGGTTCTCTTACTTGCAAAACCCTAACATCCATTGCTCATATCTGTTGCAGGCTTCCATGTAGCTTGCAAGATAGTCATTTTCTCATCCTGATTATAAAAACAGCACATTCTTTATGTTGGTCAGAGCACAGCAACAGCATAACAACTAATTAGTAGCAATGTTTCTCTTTTCCCAACAAATGCAATGCTGGATTCAGAGTGTATACACACTGATACTCACGGAAATAAGCATACAGACATAATATAAATATACTAGGATATCTATTATATCAATCTACATACTGGCAGGTGTGAATCCTGCATTTGACATTAAGGCAAAAAAGCATCAAACATAACGAGGGTGATTATGAACTATCAGACCTTCTTTTGGCCGAGTAACATGTCTGTTTCCTGACATTCTGCCCCCCCCCTGCTTTTGATACTCAAAACACTTCATCCACTGAAGTTTCTCATCCATCGCTCTGTGTATGAGGAGACATAAACACATAGTGCCAGTTGGTGTAAAATGGAGAGCGAAACATTGTCCCGTTGATGAAATAATTCTGTATCCTCTCAACAAAGTTTGTTAAATAGAAAATAGGCAAACATATGCTTCAAAGCATCATGGCTTTTTCTCAGAAAGTAAAAAAAACAAAAAAAACATTGTTATACGAAAGAAAAGAAAAGAATGACTAGATAGAGTCCACTGTTGATTGTGGTGGTGGTAGTGATTGCTCTGCATCTAGAGTTCTGAATTATTCTATTACCAGAAGAGCAACAAAGGAAGACTTACAGCTTAAAACATATCACCACAGAGACTGTACATGTGAGATACACACCACAATACCATGAACAGTAAAGAGAGATCTTTCACAAGAGACAATCAAAAATGATAACAAAATCAGACACTCCTGTCCCACAATGCATTGCTTCACGACAGCTCCATTCAAGAAGCTGGTGTGTCAGAAAGGCACAGAGCCATCTTGCACCAGTAGCACTCTCCTTGTAAAGGGAAAAGGGGTATGGGACCCGGCAGTCCCTTCATCGCAGCATCTTCCTTTCCTTTGAGATCCTCTTCTCTCCCCTCCAACTCTGTGGATATTCTAATTTTTCTTTCCGACAGAAATGGAAAAAAAGTCACTCGGACATGTAGCTTTTCTGAGGAGAACAGTTTCTTTTAGAGATTCTATTAAACATGAATTACTAATACTCACTAAACACTAGCTAATACTCCATTAAGAGATGGCTTTTTCCAAAGAGTTTCATTACTGATCAGTGTCCCTCATGTAAATGCACACATACAAACAAACAGACAAGTGTGCATGTGTGTTTTCAAGAAAGGAGTAAGGTATATGAGATTGCAATTACACTGCATGATCAATGCATGCACAAACAAACATTGCATTTGTATACTCTACATGACTTATTTATTGTTTGTTTCACGACTCGTGTGTTCATATGTGTGCATTTCAGTCCCAGACTGCTACACTGTCCTCACTGGCCCATTGGTAATGCTCTCCTAAATTCCACTTCCTCTACAGTTTGCAATGAAATCAGTCAAAGGACTTGTCACTACTCCAAATCTACAGTTGCTGTGTAATTAACTTCTCTTCAAGCGATTTTAATTTTTATTTCCTTTTTGAAAAATATATCTAAAGGTCTGTATTGTCATTGCAGTCTTATTTGTTCTTGGTTTGGCCATTGAAAGTATGAACGAGATAATGTGTGCAAGTGAGAAGGGCGACACAGGAGCAGAACTCATGTATCATCAGCTTGTGAAGACGAATCTTCCTCTTCCTCTACAGGGCTTGTGTCAGAAAGTCTCTCCTTTTCGGACCTCTCCTCCAACTGAGCTTTCAGCGCTTCCTCTTGTTCCTCTTCCTCCATCGCCACCTCATCTTCCTCCTCTATTATGTCCTCATTTTCCGCCTCCGCCATTATGTCTTCCTCATCCTCCTTTTTGCACTCCTCCTCCTCTTCCTCCTCCTCCTCCTCCCCCTGACTGCAGTCTTGTGCCATGTGGTTTGGCGTGGTCTTGTCATCCTCATCCCCCTGGTCTCTCTGAGAGCTGTCTTCAAGGGTGAGCTCAAACTGAAACTTGTCCATGCAGGCATTCAGTTCCTTGTCCTGGCCCACAGGAGGAGGCGACGGACTTTGTGGGATCGTACTCTGATACCAGTCCCTGTTGTCCTCCAGGGTGTCCAGGATATCCTGGGCGTCAGGATGCACCAGGTCTCCCCACGTCTCCCACAGCGGGTGGACAATGTAGTCAATAAAACCCACCTAAATACATCAAAACAGAGCCTTGAGTTACATCAAACGAACCAGCACAGCGGTGTCACACACAAATTAGCATTAAAAATGTACGAACGTTGAGATCGGTGATGACAGATCCTTCTGTGCTGCGGTTAACCACCCACCTGCACTATTAACAGACCTCCAGCGGTGCGGAAAGCATCCATACATGTGTGTTTGTTCGTGCTGAGTGCTTACCTGACTCTTTTCCACAGAGGCCGTGTGTTTGTCACACATGGGACTGATCTCCATCCCTCTCTCCCTCTCTTTGTCTCCTTGCCTGAAGAACTCCTCCATGATCCTCTCTGTCCATTGTCGATAAACAGCCAGGGGTTTTGTGGGATTGCTCAGGTCTGCACAGTGCACCATGTTCCTCAGTACCTGCGCAAAGAAATTACATCATCATTATTATAACCTCTTTCCTACAACAGCGTCATGCGGCGTTTACATTAAAGCTGATGGAGGTTCTGTCCACCTAACGGCCAATTTGACCCTCTTTAATGAGCAAGACAAAAGATTACAAAAGTAGTGAGTAGCTTAACCTCATCAGATCGTCAGAAAAGTTTTGAGTGTCGCCAAGTGGCCGGATTAGGTCAACAAGACAAAGCAGCTCTACTGTTCTGTCATGGTGTGTTAAGCTAAGGCTTCCAAACTGGACTAAGACTCTGACAATACATCGCAATATTATCACTCTTCTTGCACTACTGCTATTTTGCACTGTCACAGAAAAAAAAAACATCTGGCTGCTATTGTACCATATACCTGACCTTTTTCTACTAACCTGTACAAAAAAAAAACTTCTGCTGCTACTCTCTATATTCAAATTACACATATTTATACTCTTCAGTCTTCATGCCGTCAAATAGATGTAATCTTATCACCTTATCAGCAGTTTATATCTGCCTGCACTTTATACCTTATACTTTAATGTTCACTTTTTAATGTAATACTCCACTGAACTGTTTAATTTGCACTCTATTACAACTAAGTTGTTAATTTCATGTCACTGTTGGATTGTGAGAAACATCTTTGCGATTCCTCTTTTTGTCGAGTGCATGCGGAGAAATTAACAATCAAGCTGACTTTGACTTTGACTTTGACTTTGACTTTGACAAATCAAACTAATTGAAATTAAATGAGAGCGGCTCCACCACAGAAGTTTGGCTTAAACTTATCATTCCTGTGAAGCTAATGTCATGATTGCAGGTACCTTTTCCAGCACATCATCTTTATTAGCTGCAAATAATGTCAATGGCTGATTTGAACAAACAATGAAATGGTCCATTTGGCTTAATGCTCAGATTTGCATGTCAAAAAATAAACAAATCAATCAGGAAGTCTGTTTTCTCGTTTATTCCGCTGGGTTGTCCTTCACTGTCAACACCTAGACAGCCTCAGACAATAACAAACGGATTTAAAAAGTATTGCAAGCTTAAGTAAATTTTCAAAACATATAAAATGTCATTTTTATGTTAGAAATGGCCTCAGATGGACGTCTAACACAGGAATCACCCTCATCTTTAAAAAGCCATGCGCACTTTGTGAAATGGAAAATATCAAAAGTATCTACAAGTTGTACCAGTTGTTAATTTCATACTTTTTTGCTCCTTTTTCAAGGAAATACATTTCAAGAAATCATGATAATTAAAGGATAGTGTCATGCAACCACATCCCAATTTCAGTTCATACATTCCCATCATCTAATGTAATCCAACCGATGCCTGCAAATCCCATATTGTTCAGCTCAAGCAAAGTACAGACACAACTTCATTTATTTACTTAGTATATTACTTGTGGAGTTATATAGTCTGAAATGATTTATTGTTGTTATAAAGTGGGTAGATTCCTATCTCGTCACATACTTGGTGTCCTCTTGACATTCAATAAAACCCGGGAAATGTAGCTTACCTGTATCCGATCAGTGTAGTGGTCAAGCAGCAGCACTCCAGAACTTGTCACTTTCTTAGTCTCCACCATTGTTTTGAGGTCTGCCAGCAAACTCATGTGCTTCGACATATCTGTTGCCAATACCTAAGAACATTTTTGTGTCATCAGTGAAAATAATTTCCAGATGAACAGGATATATTAAAATTTGTTGTCGTGAAGACTCACCATATCAATTACAAGTTTCCTCAGGCTCTGTCTCTGCCTCTTGCTGAGATTCTGAAAGATGTCACAGTTGTCCTCATGTAGCAGCTTGAACCCAACAGCCAGGTGATGGTTCTCCAACACTGACTCATCATTATACATCAGTGCAAGTTCTGAGTCTGGTGGTAGGAACACACAGCATCGTTGACTATATTTCTCAATCCTTGAAGCACCGTCTAATGTTGATGATTTTAATGCTCTACCAAGTGCTTTGTCACAGGCCGAGCATCGAGCGGACCTTCCAACCACATTTACGTGGAAATCGACATGTTTAGCAGCAGAAAAGGAACATTTTAAACTTTCAAACTTGTACCCATCTGTAAATGTGTCAATAATGTAGTTAATAGCGTGAGTGTGCACGACTGAGCGTGTGTCAGTGTCTTCGTATGTTCATGTGCACATGTGGGAATGTCTGAATGTTAGAGCACTGCAGTAAATATGTCTACGATTCTGTTTTTATGAATTCAGTATTTTGTATTCACTGTATAGGGAAAGTCTCAACAAGGGACAGGAGTTGAAAATTAGCATGAGCTAAACACTGTATGTATCGCATCAGTTGCATTTTTCATACTGTAACTATGTATGGCTGCATTGTCCCTGTCAAATAAATAAATAAATTAAACGGAAAGGAGGCATGAAGGATGTTAAATCGGAGTTGTTGGGCATTTTCACACCACGAAGAAAAAAAGAAAAAGATTTGGCAAAGGAACCATTTGCTCGTTATCTCTGGCGATGTCTACATCTTTCCTTAAGCACCAGACTATCTGTGTGAGCATTGGTGAGCCCATGTTTGACACTCGCAATTTGTGCTACCTAGTGCCCCAAGGTTTTCCTTTCTTTCCTATGTTTTTTTTTCTTTATCTTAATATTGCCTTTGGACATCTTATAAATAGTCTTAATGATTCACAGATCTCAGCTATGATCTCACGAACAACCTGAGGGAACAATAACACCGTAATCTTATGTCCTGCACGTTAGTACAATCTAATTGTCGCTCTATTTGGATTTGCCCTCCTCTACATCCTTGCACGATGTGACTGCAGCAATCAGATCAGTGACAATAACCTTTTGTTTGGATTTTTTTTTTTCCAGTATGGCTCATTAAAGTCAATGCAAAAATCTAGCTTTTTCGGAGGGGGGGGGGTCCATTGTCCTTCCCCTTTTGTGATTCTTGTTTATGACTCAACTCACTGGTGTTTATGAGGAACTGGTTGGATACTCCTGGATGGTCCACATCGTGGATGGCAGCGGCAAATAATGCAGCAAGAATCTCTAGATCTGTGAACACAGCCTGTCGGAAAGCAATGAAAGAGAAGCAATAAATGCTCGGTTTAAGTCCCCAGGGTGCCTTTGAACACTGTGCTCTCTTCAGAAAGCAGTGCTCCATATATTATAAAACATTTTCAATATATTTTCAGTTTGCGCATGTGAAGTTAGTTGTGGCTGAAATGTGTATTGATGCCTCTGAAGTGAAGTGAATCTGTCCTTGTTAGTCTCGTAGTGATATTTACATCGAGAGCGGGTGTTGACAGCAGGACATGAGTAGACTGAGTGACATCTGCAGCATGGAGGCTGTTGTGGTAGGCCACATTGGCATGATAGTGGTCCTCCAGGGTCATCACATATGTGACGAATGTATCCACAGGGATCCGAAAGGTCTTCAGGAGATCTCTTTCCTGGGAACACAAGCGGGGGTCATGATCGCAAGCAATTCATGGTATTGTATTATTAAAGCACAGTCTATCTGGCTTTCTCTCACCTGGAAGATGGCAAACATAATGCAGCTTAGGGGTCTATTATTAGAGAACTCTGCCACACGAAAGATATTAAGGCCCCACTTGTTCAAGTCGTTCAGCTCCTGCAAAAATAACGCATCTCTAACCAATTGATCCATTTCTTCACCAATTCAATTCTTAATTGACATTACGTTGCAGTTATTTGTCATTTGCATGAGATGCTACTTATTGCTGCTATTTTTGTTTCAAACAGTACGTCCACTTTCATCTGATACTGTGACACACCAATATTCCACAGCATTGTGTCTGTATAGAGTATGTGGACTATATCTACAATATATATGTGTCTGGCAGAGTTAGGCTTAATGAGAAATGTATGTTTTAAAAAAGAAGTGGAATATGGAATGTGGAAAATGGTGAAAAGTGATGTCATTTAATATCAGGTGTGTTCATTGTGGTCATTGTGATCATTGTGGGGAGGCTTCTTTTCTCCACGCTTACTCTTGCTAATGCGTCCTCATGTTCAGTCTTCACTCCAAAGCGAGGCAAGGTGGAGTTGGAAAGGCTGGAGCTGTGTGTGAGCTTTTTCACTCCACTGATGTGACACATCGGCTTCTCCCTCTCCCTCAAGGTTGGGGACGGGATCTCCACCTCATTCTGCTTATCTGTGGGCACGGCGATTCAGAGGTCAGAGGTGTTTGCCGTGGTTGAAATTCAACAATAGTTTTTTCAAAAGCTAGCTGGCAGGTTTCCGTTACCTAGAAAGGTCGTGGAGATGTACTCTGACACCTGGTTCCCTGAGCGACTCATCTCTGACAAATGGGACAGCTCCCTGTTCAGCATCCTCTTGAACTGAGGGTCAAAGAAAGAAAGTTCAGTGACAAAGTTAAAGGCTGACACAAAGACTTGGCGACAACTGCGATGCTATGTCATGACGTCATGGCAATATCTTGGAAATTGCTCGTCGGTGGTATCGTGTTATGAACTTCGAGTTAAAATTACCGTGAAAATGAAGAATCATCAGTGATGAGAGTTTACATAATTATAGCAGATCTGGAATATAATGTTAAGATAAGGTCCTCTTGGTAGTTAGGGAGGTTTTTTCTT
The DNA here is from genome assembly GCA_901007705.1 of Fistularia tabacaria. NCBI lineage: Eukaryota > Metazoa > Chordata > Actinopteri > Syngnathiformes > Fistulariidae > Fistularia > Fistularia tabacaria. The sequence continues at coordinate 97,196 of CAAKHD010000327.1, forward strand.
GAGATGATAGGCCAGAAGTTTGCTAAGTCCCCAGATTTCACAAACACCTCCTTGCTTTACAACTGCACTGATCAATAACTGCGAAACTTTTCAGCATGTTCAATATGACAAAATAAATCATGTACCTCAATTATGGTTCATTTGCTCAGGGTGGACAAATCAATTATGAGTCTTGAACCGTTTTCACTGTCATGAGAACATACTGTTCAAAATGCTAATTTTCTGTACTTGCATTTAGATTGGTATATTGACATGCTGCAGTACTGTTCGGCTTTTTTCAGCGAGTGTCGCCTGTTAAGACTCAATCAGTCTTGTAGACAAGTCCCTGGACTACAAACACAAATTTGATTTACATCTTCATGTACATGTCATGTTTGGAAGGTAAGGAGACCAATGCCTAGTACTTGAAGGCATAATGCAATGTCCCACTGACTGATCTCTCACACATAACAATCTCCTAGGCAACCAGAGTGGTTTCCGTAGCAACTACCTCCTCACAGTCAGTCCTTCAGCTTGTTGTGAGAGCGATGGCTGCTTGGGTGACAATCTAAAGGAATAGACAGGTGTCTTTGACCTTTACCAAGGTCAACGCCCCTCCTCTGCCGTCTTCCTCCCTACATCCCCGTCTCCCTGATCACCTCACCTCCCTTCGCCCGGCTGTAAACACCACAACCCATCAAGCCTTCCTCTGGAACAGGCTTCACTCTGCTGCCCTGCCATTTCAATAATATGCAGTACCACCATCTATCATCTTTTCCTATCATTTTTCTCTCTTCGTCCACCCTTCCTGTCCAGCCAGGGGCTTGTTACATGATAGGCCAAGCAAATAGGTAGTCTGACAGCACATCGTAGAAGCTGTCAGGCAGAATCAGTCATCATGGGCCAGGAAAGCTAGTCAAGCCCACTGGCACACTTAGGCAGCAGGCTCAGCCCAAACCTCCTCCTCCTCCTCTCTCTCTTGCCATCTCTCGTTCTTTCCCTTTCCCTAATGCTGTAACGCTGAGTCATAGCTGCCAACCAACACTTCCATGGTGCAAGTCCTAGTGCCAGGACAAACAACACTCTTCCTCTGACACTGACTAATGAAGCACACACTGCACAGACATGACCATGACACACACGCGCATATACACCTGCATCTGTGATGGAACCACGAGGAGATTGCAACTCTAGCTGTCTGTGATCCAGAATAGCACACATTTGCATCCATACGCACAAGTTCTAGCCGTCCACTGAGATTTTAAACTTCGCATGTGAATGATTTAGACCGAAAATGCAGCAGCAGTAAAGTCAATCATGTGTTCCTTATGTGTGTCATTCAACAAAAAAGCAGAGAGGAATAATCCAGTACGCTGGCAAATGCAACAGCTTCCGTTCACACCAGATGTATCAGAGAGACACTCATTATCCAAACTCACACATGTGAGTGGATGTGACAAATGGCTACGGCTAAAGAACTGCAGTGAAAAGCAATTTCCGGCCACTACTGAGGACATCAACATTGCCCTTCATTAACAATATGCTCGGCCTCCCTAAGTCTGTATTGAGGCCAGTCTCCGAGTTACGGGAGGGAGAGACAGAGATGTGGGACGCAGGTGTGGTGGATGCAAATGGACATTATGTGACACAGTGAGGTACCTGCAGTAAAGACATATGGCCCACTTTTTTATTTCGGCAGCTCCATGTGGTCTCAAAGGATTGAAATGTGGCGGTATGGAAAGATGAAGTATACAAGCAATATTATCACTTTGTTTACAGTGCTGCTGTAACTTATTAAACTCTGTGCCTTTGCCACAATTCCCCGTCGGTGGACTCGTGTTATGACCGAGAGCAGCAAATAAAAAACCTGCTCGACAATTTTGTTGTTTAGTTTTCTGACTAAGGCACAATCAAACCAACAGAACTCTTCCCCTGTATACTCACACGTATATTCTTTGTTATGCTCTTTTATGGCTTTTTCAAATACGTGCTGAGTAAAAAAATGAAATATGGAGTTAAGTATGTGGTCGCAACAAGATGAGTTGGCAACGCATGCACGGATGAAGCTGTAACACGTGAAGAGTCCACTGCATGTTTCCACGATGGCCACAGTCAGGCCTTGTAAGCCCTTTGCAAACTCTCTGAGCCCTACCTGGTCCCACCAGCCAATGAGCCAGGGCCTGGAGCAGGTCTCACAGAACAGGTCCACTAAGGGTGTCCTGCGCTCTGCCGCTGTCCCACCCCCCTCCAGAACCCCTCCAGCAGCCGCACCGAGGTCCAGCTCTGCCCCTGCCCTCCCCTGTAAGGGATTATAGCTGGAGGAGCGGGGCAGCCTGTAGCCCCCCGGTACGGGAGAGGGGCAGGGGGAAGGTGTTGGATTAATGGCCTCCACCACACCCATGTTGAGGGTGGCAGGGGGTTTGGGTCGATGGCACAGGCAGGAGGTGCGATAGTGGAGCGGGGTGGGGGCACTGCAGGTGCCCCATTGGCATGAGGGCGTCGTCAGGTTGTGCGGGGAGAGGCCACAGCCAGCCAAGCCAGGACACTCCAGAGTGAAGGCTGCCCCAAGAGGGGGTAAAGGAATGGGGGAAGGGGGTAGGGGAAGGGGGCTGCCGGAGAAAACTGTCTTTGCCTACATGCAGCACTCCACAGCAGGCCTCCCGGTCAGTCCAGAGTAAGGCTCCAGCCTCAGCTTGGTCCAAAAAAGTGGGTCCCCCTGACGAACAGACCAGGAGCCCCCTGGATCCGGCAGCTGCGGAGACTACATCTCATCCCATTTGGTTATCAGACCCGACCCAAATCTGCGGTCACTGCAGGACAGAAGTAGATGGGAGCAGGAGGAATGAAGATGGAGGGAAGGAGAGAGTGGAGGACCGTCTGAAGGGCACAGAAAAGAGCTGCTGGAAGAGCTGTGTCGATGTGGGATGTAAACGAAAAAATGATTTCGAGAGAGTTGAACTGCTTGACACACGGCGATAAAAAATGAAAATGATGGAGAGGAGAGGGATGGAGAGACGTGTCAGCGGGACGGAAAGGTGACTGTATCAAATAATGGCGCTAAATGGAGCTTGGATGACAGCAGTAACATCGGGGAAAGAGAGAAACAGATTGCAGTAGCGAGCGAAAAACATGGAAGGAGAGGAGGAGACAGGGAGAGGGAGACAGAGGAGGATGCAAGCAGGCCTGGAGCAGACAGTCGGGCTGAAGAATCACACCAGAGCTTTGGTCTGGGAAAACAGGCTCCTTCTCCCTGCGTCGGCTGCCCCTCCCCCACGGTACAGATCCAGAGGGCCAGCCCAGTCCTACCAGTGCATCAGCCTGTCTGTGCCATCTCACACCGATCCCAGCCAAACACGGTCAGTCCACAGTCAGACAAGTTGCCCCCTAATAGCACCATAGCCCGGTCCCCCCGCTCGGAGTCAATCCATGTCTTGGCTAGCCGAAATGCCAGTGTCTAATCCTGCAGCTTTAGGCTGCCGTTCCTCCTTCAATGCTCTGCCTCTTGCGCCTCTTCCCTGGATGCTGTAGACAGCTCTCGCAAGCTAATCAGGCAGTGTGGCTGCAAGCGCGTGCATGTGTGTGCCTCTGTTCGCAGCCCGAGTGCGCATGTGCGACAAGACAGCATGTACGTCTGTCGAAAATATGTGTGTGAGCAAGGGTGTGAGTATGAGTGAGAGACTGAGTGGGAATGTTCATGCGTGTACCTCCATGTTGGCACATTGTGGAGGAATTCTGTTGCTCGGCTGGGGCTGATAAATGGCAAGAGCAGATTCGTGGATGCTCTGTTTACCCCCGGAGGCTTCTTTCTGCACACGGTCTGTTCACTTACAAACACGCACAACGCGTCCCTCTAGTGCAACCCTATTATCCACCAGCACCTCGGTCCTCACTGCTTAACAAATTGTAAACATGCCTTTAATTGATAGTGAAATGCAATAACACAAACACGGCACGGGCTGCTGTCGCTTTAAGAAAGCACACTATTAAAAGCATTGCCTCGTTTTCATTGGTTATCGCCAAAACCATATGGCTTGTGGTCAGAGAGGCAAACCAATGACTAAAACGTAAAGGCAGACCCTGCTGCTGTTCGATAGCAACCAAGGTTACAGCAGAGACATCAGCATCAGGACCCGTCTCTTCCCTCATGTCTTACCCACCCACAGGCCGTCAGCCTCCCTCCTCCCTCTCTGCCTCTCTCTTTGTCCCGCTTATACTTAAGAAACCTCCCACATGCAGCCACGGGGAGGTGTAGTAATACAAAACACACACTTAAGTGCACATCATAATGTGTGTTGATTTATTTATTAAATAAAAACACAAACCAAAAGAGATGGTCAACCACATTTATGGTCTGTCCTTCATCAATAATTCCACATATTTAAACAGCTAAAAAATGCCCTCAACAATGATTGTTTCTTCAAGAAAATGAAGGTTATATGACATTCAATGAACAATAATGCCTTGAAGTTATAAGTACATATTTTTTGGATGAAGCAGGGGAATCCCATTTTAGGTTTCAACGGTGTTAATGTGTGACTTAAAGGATTTAGAAATTCAACTGGATTATGTGACTTTTGATGGAAAGCGTTTTTAATTACCGATGATGTAGAGTTGAATATTTTGTGTCCAATTATAAACTCTAATCATATAATGTTTCATCCCCGTCGATCTTGAAACCAGTAGTAAATGTGTTGTGGATCAGGAAGTATGGTAGCTCCCTGAGTTAACAGTGTAAGAAAGGACAGTGCCAATCCAAGTGTGCGTGTTGTGTGAGGACAGGTGTGCACCTTGTTGGAGGCCATCTCACTGACTGAGCGGTGAGTCTGAATCGTCTCCAGCTGATCCAGGCACCAATCCAGCTCCTCCAGAGTCTCCCGAGCCATCTGCTGGTATGTTTCCTCTGGGAAGGGCACACACATAGACAACGTGTAAACCAGCTGCTGGGCAAGAAGAAGGCTAGTGACATTAAACCCATGACCTTGATTTTAGTTAATAGTGACTTACACCAACTGTCTTTTACACTTTAGTGACCAAGAATAAAGAAGGAAATGGAACTTTATGATGATCATTTTCTCTTGGTGTTTGCCTTCGCCCACTGATTGCTTTGCATTTCAAATCATTTTTATCCAAATTAAAACATACCGACTGTGGTGTAAGTTTTCAAGTTTGCTTTTTTTTGGGGGGGGGGGGGGGGACAAAAAGGCATTTAACCAAAATAAAATCACCTTAAACGGCTTAAAACGCTGACATAAA
>CAAKHD010000327.1:102447-118945 GCA_901007705.1 Fistularia tabacaria
TTTTTTTTTTTTTTGTGTCTCTCACCCATTTGTTTTTTATTATAATTAAGTTATTTTACAAAAAATAATAGACAGGGTGGGGGGTTTTTTTTTTTTTGTTTTTGTGGTGGGGGGGGGGGGGGGGGGGGGCAAAATGGCACTTGAACCAAATAAAAGTCAGCTCACAGGCTCTAAAAGCTGCCTTAAACCTTTTGGATTTTAAATGTAGGGCAAGTTGGTAGCCAAGAGTTTAAGGCCATGTCCCCGACTGTCAAATTAAAGCATAAATTATCCAATGCTTATATCACTGGATTTAAGCATCATTATGCCAAACACATAATTTTTGTACTCCCAGTGATCCTGCTATTTGACTTGAAGCGGAATATTCTCATAATTGCTCCAAATATAACTCCTTAGTGTGTAAAGACAATATAGTAATAGTGGGCCAAAAGTGTGTTGTGTAAAGTCATGGTCAACATGAACTTTGCACTTATTCCACCAACATCTGATCAGTTTATCCTTGTGTCCAAGGAAGCGTTTGCAGAAGTTTTGAAGGAATTCCCTCGAGGCAATAGTGAGATATCCCGGTGACGAGAATGGCGGAGGCATCACATGACGCCTCCGGCTAAAGCTGTCAGTATGTGCCTCTATATGCTACTTCTTGGGCACAAATAGTTTCAGACAGTAAAACATAGCAACACATTTTTTTATTTGGATATACATACTAAAGTTATACAATTATGTCTTTTTGGATGTATACATAGATTCTTCCTGCTACGTTGTCTCATTGTTTTGTGTAAGTACAGTATTAGTACTCTCGTAAGTTTCAGCAAAATAACAATGAGTTCTTTTAATCTTTATTCATATTTACACACTTTAAAAAAAATCAGTGACTTGGGTTGAAACACTGAAAGTGTTTGGTGAGAAACTACATATAGACGTGAACGTCAGGCACTCTGCCGTGGAAGTTTCAAGGTCTACAGGGTGAACAAAAAGAGCCGGTGGTCTCGCACAGCATTTTGTTCTCGATGAAATATGAAGCAGCTTTGTTTCTCCCGTGATTCAGTGCAACAAATGGAAACATTTCAGTGGGGTGAAAAAGAAGTTTTGTAAAGTGTACCATACATTTACAGATTGATAGAAAAAAACACGCGACTCTCCAAACATGTATTCATTTTCTCGATCCACATAATGGTTGTAACTTGGGGCGCTACTTATTCATTCATGTAATGTTGTAAAAGTGCGAGGTATTCAGTACCCTTCATTAAATTTTCCCTCTATGCTTTTTCCAAAACGTTGTGTCAACATTAGTCGTATTGTGTCCCTGAAATCTGTGTGGTGGGACTATTTATCAACATACCGGAGAGTGTAGCTTGGGGAACAGTGGGTTGGCTTGTCAAGGGTGACCTCCTGTGGACAAAAGCATCATTACATCAGCGGGAAAGCCGTGCTCTGCTGCCCCCTGCTGGGCATCGGCCCACATTCATTATCACAGGTGAGGAAACAAAAGGCTTAAATCAAAAACACATTCCATTTTTTGACGTGTCTAATTCATTTATATTCACATAAGCTGCGACAAAACCAGTGCAGCTGAAATCAAATGCAATTTGCTTTTCGAACAATTCTGCAATCATTGTTACATGTAAGAGCTCTCCACTTCATGTGTTAAAGCGTCGGAAAATAGTCAATGTCAAAGCCCTTTTAACTAGCCTCTGTGGTTTCATAATTATCTGGTGAGGGAGACATGAGGCCGATTAATTACAGATGCTGATAATTCTGTGGTGCATTACTTTAGATTTCATATTGACGTGGAGCTAAAAGCCTGCCAGCCGACGATCCTTCAGTCTTCTGCATTACAAAGTTATCGACCATCTCGAGCAGCCCGCGTACAGAGTCAGGGACATATTTCTGCTTTTCTCTGCACTCAGCCAGTGAGTCTGAGGAATACCAAATAATGCAGATCATATTTCCCCTGAGCAGAGTGTGATAATTATCGACTGCTTTATCATGATAGTAAAAATGCCTCCCCGTGCGGGCAAGGGAAAAGATATATTGGCAAAGCACGTACTGCAAACTATGCAGGCAGTGATGAGTGAAAGTTGGGGCTGGGGGTGGGGGGTTGACGGTATGATACTGACTTGTTAGTGGGTGTTGTGACATTGGCGAGGATGGTGAAGTTGCTTCTTACAGTTCGTAGGCTGGCCAACACCTGGGGGAAGGATTGACATAGAAGGAGGAGGCGGGGGTGCCGAAGATCAGTGTTCACTTCACTTAAGAAGCCACCCTTTTCTTGTCCTTTTGTGGTATTGAGAGGTCAAAAGACATACCTGAGCAAAAGGGGTGACGATCATGTCCTCAGCATGCCTGCGGGACATAAACAAAAAAGCCAGATGACTGTGAGGGAGTGAGAGCGTTGGAGACGCCGAGACTCGCGCTGTTTATATGAGAGGCTGCATTTAAGAGCTGGATGTTTACAAAGAATCCTGTGGAACAAAACAGACTAATGGTGGGGTTTGGGAGGCTGAAGCTCACTGAAAGACAAGCCAGGAAACAAAGCGAAACAGTTAATGTGAAGAAGATTCATCAGTATTTAATTAGCATAATTCTTGCATAATTACAGTCATTGCTGTTTTGATTAGACCAGTATGCTGTTGCCGGAGTTGATGTGAGTTGACCTGAAACATTGTTTTAATTAATGCGTGATAAATCAAGGATGAAGTCTTCATCCTTACCCCTCACTGTTGATGGAGGAGTTGCGGGACATGGTTTTGGGGGATGTGTCGTAGTCTGAGTCTGAGCGGTACAGGAAGGACTCCCTGCGTTGGCTTTGCGGGAAAGAAGGGTGGAGCACCAACCCAGGACTCGCCTGTGAATCCATGGGACTGCGGCCTGGAGAGGGACCATTCTCCGAATCGAAGCTGTCGATAAGACAGAGCACAGACAATATTCGATTTAAGTCGCATCTGTGAGCGACACATATCGCGCCTGACGTGTCACGCCTAAACGCTCTGAACCCATCAGAGCGGACCAGCCCTCTTTGCAATGTATTGTGTCTTATAGAGGACGCTGAAGAAAGAGATGTGACAGGCGCAAAAACATGAACTCATGCAGCTGGGACTGTGAGTGCTGTTCGATTGGCAGACTGCCATCGGGCTGACATGTCATCTTCTGGAGAGTTTAAAAGAGCAAATGAGCTACATCAGCCCGGGCTTCTCTCCAGGCCAAGGCTGGGCAAAGGTTTGATTTTAGATCTGTTTAGACCCAAAGGCACAACCGAACATTCTGAAAGATCATGATTTTTATCAAGTCTTGGACTTACATTCTTAGTGCAAGCATCATTGCTAAAATTCTAAGTCAAGGGAATTACAATTAGAAACTGTTTTGATAAATGCAAGTCATTAACATGTAATGGAGGCCCGATTTTCAATAAAGTAATATCTAGTTGTGGAGCTCTTGTTAATTTTCCAAGAAATTGCAAAGTTACAACAACAATTATTATTGATTTCCTTTACTAATGATAGTCGAGGTAATTTTCTGTGTTGTGTAAGGTAGACCATAACAACTCAATGATTACGAGAGTGTTGTTGTGTGAAAGAAATTGAAATATAAATGTTTGGTGTGGGAGCTGTAAATTCAGTTGATGACTATAATGTGTGTGACCAAATTTGTCAATTAAGTCATGAAACTTCTGCATCATGAATACATTTAATCGTATACGCGTATGTGTCAAATACACTTTTGAACCAGTCGAGGCCCTAAACAGATCACTCTGAAGTCACACTCAGGGGATCTCAACCACCATCTTGCTTGCATTTGGGTTGGTTTTTTTTTTTGGTTGTTTTGGTTTTTTTCGCTTTGCACTCTCTCCTGACCCTACAGTGTTGTTTGGGTGTTTGTCTCGCTTTGCAAGCTGATTCTACTGAGCTGTCGCTCCAAAATACTTGGAGGTCTGGCACCTCACTCTCCATCCACTGAGGACATTTGCAGCTGTCTTCCATTTTCACTAAGTGACCGAAGGACTATGTAAAATGGTTGGGGAGGGGGGTGACCCCCCCCTTCCCCTCCCACAGGCACAGCATTACAGCATTGTGAAAATTGTTGAAGAGTGACATAAAGGTTGCACCTCATCGAAAAGGATTGGAAGTGTATCCCACTCAGTACCGCATAGGCAATTTCTGCTTTTTAGACAGTTAGAAAAAAACAAAACTGACTCACATATAAGCAAATATGATCTTATTTGAGCTTGGTTATCTCCCTTTGTCTCTGACCACAACTGATGAGACTGCAATTAGCTTAAATATAAACACTTATGGTCGTGTCACACACTTTTTTCACTCGGCTTCGGAGTGCAACATTTGTCCGCACGGCATTAGGCAGCCACATTACCGATTAACATTGAACCCCGAACACAAGGGTGAAAGTAATCTGCCAGATCCATTCAAAGACAAAGCTTAGCCCAAGGGGACACGGTACACTGGCTCTCAGGTTACACTTTCCTCTTTTTCACCATCATGTACAGTCAGGGGGGGTGCGAGAAGCCTTTATTCCGAGAGCCACAGAACTATTAACAAAATGTTTAGGTGAACCCTCCCATGTGAACCCCTTGCAAGTTACCTTTGCCAAATAAAGCAACATATTATCTTGAATCTGAGATAGTGGCACATTTGTGGCATTTAGAGATTATTTGAAGTCTGCAACTTGAAATGATTATCACAATTTTTCTATGGGAAAAAAAAAAGCTACAAGATCATTCGTAGCATTCTAATGATTATTATTAAACTGTTACTTTTTGGCTGTGCTGGGCTGACACGGGAGATAAGGAGACATATCTATTTTTAATGCTGGCAAACCTTTATCTCCACAACACTTCTCTACTCCTCCCTGGCTTCCCGAACTTTGTCAACACAGCTGTGAGCAGCTCAAGTTGTTAAAAATTGGAGTCTGAAGTGAGATATTTTTCGAAATTTTATAGATTCACCAATTACGAGCCACCCCTATCCACCGAAGGCTTTTGTGTACAGATCAAATTATCTTTAAACAAGTCTTCTCAGTAAGGAAAACCATCCAAAGATATGTGCAACCGCCTTCAAGCTACACAAACTAATCCCTGTTTTTTTTTGTTTCCTTGTTGTTGTTTTAGTTTTTCCAGACATTTTGCACAACCATAAGGCCACCGGATTCTGAGTACAGTACTCTCCAAATACACATCCATTTGACAAGGGGTTTTTGGACTGTGTGCACGGAATAATTCCCCCAGAAATCGTCTTCAGTAAATAACGTTGAGTACACATTCAGCAAATCTCTTTGGCTTCTTGTTCAAAGGGGGGTTAGTGAGAAGGGGGACACGGTTAAGTTTGCTGCAGAACTGTACCTGCAATTACACTGAGATGAGCGTCTGTGCTCCTGAATGCTGCGGTTCAGTTTCATGCGCCGGAATAGAGCCGAGCCCCCTTGTCCACGAGGCTGATCTATGGGTGACACAGGTGAGATAAGAGGGGGCACTGGAGGTGGACCCTCAGGACTCTCCCACAGCCGAAGCTGTCGTGACAGCTTCCTCCGACTCATGGCATCTAGTTCGTGCACCAGCACTTCTGGCAAGTTAAAAAGAAAAAAAAGAAAAAAAACAGCCTCCACGACCACCTGGTTTCTCCTCTTGAACGAGTGTCTCTCTTTGAAACAGCCCCTTCTTGATTTGTTGTTTACTGCATCGCTCCTCAGGCGTACCAGGGCATCAAGCACAAACTGTCTTGAATCCACAGAAAGTTCAAATAACAAGTCCTAATGCTCCGTTTGTGTCCTGCTCACCAAATCTCCCTCATGCGAGAGGAGTCAACGTGAGCCAACATGTATATCCTGCACTGTGATCCCAAAGTCACGGATGTTAAAACCTGGCTCCCTCTTCTTTCTTTTTGGATTTATTCAGGTGCCCTTAATCCTCGCTTGTGTAGGTTTGTCTTCTCTGCAGCCTCCATCCGGGCCCCAGATAGAACAGCTCCTCTGGTATTTCACCAGCTCAGCTCTGTTGAACTCTCACCGTCGTCCGGCCCGAGCTAGAAATTGCCCCCCTTCCAGTCCCCTGGATGTTGAGTCTGCAGTCTCACGTTCACCAATTTCCTGATACCACGGAGGCAGCAGCAATTAATGGACCCGTGATGATCTGTCTTGGTTTTCAAATTAGCCATTTGTCCTTCACATGGTTGTATCTGTGACTTTTGTCTCCCCCCCCCTCCTCCCAACTGCAAACATGTGCTCTCACTGTCCTTATCTCACAGCTCACAGTTCCTCTGCAGCAACAGGAAAGCTGATCAGTAAGAGTAATAGACCACAGGCACATAGAGCAAAACACAGTCTGTGTGATGAGGATTTACAGAGAAGATAGAGAACAACCCAGAGAGGAGGAAAAAAAGAGAGAAAGTCAAAGGAAAACAGGTTGACTCATTCCCCTCTGTAAATGTTTACATGTTCTGCTAAAGTGCATGCACGGTTTGCACCAAAACAATTTGTATTTTGACATCAACAGCCTTGTTCACCAACAGCTCTTTCCCTGGCCTTTGGATGTGAACAGACACAGCACGGCCTTTGTACCCTCTATGAGCAACAATTAGACCATGAAATAGCTTTTTCAATCAAGGTGCATTAAGTCGACCGCCACAAATTCAGGGACGACATCTGAGATGGCTCGACCTGACAACCAATTTTCTTTTTAAATTTGCATTTTTTTTTCCCCCAACACAGTGCTTTGCATCACTTTTTCTCCCCACTTTGCTATGAAACTCTAAATCATGCCAGGGCAGTGAAATGACTGCAGAGCCGCCGCTGCGGTTATTCATGCCTTTAATAATGAGGGTATAGATTAACAGATATGTAGTCACCCCACAATTGCATGAACGGTATTTGGAAACAGAGGGCGCAAGTGTGGCAATTTCCTTGATAGAAATGAGGAAATAATTTCTATATGTGCATGTCATAATTCCTTGGTTATGATTGCAGAGATAACGAATTATAATAGGAGGGCACATTGTTTTACTCTACCATAATAGGCAATTTCCCCAAACCAAGAAAGCTGCTGTCACCGGCGCTATCTTCCTGTGTGTTAATTTAACTTGTTTTATAATAACATGAGCCCGAAGTTACGAAGTCAAACTGTATAATTACAAAAAGAGGCAATTTTTCAGGGCCTATAGATAAATAATTAGCATAATTTTGATAATAATACATCAATATTGAAAGGAAATGTCATGAGGTCGTGTCGCTCTTGTTTAAGCATTTTATGGACATTTAATTTCTGCAGCTTGTGCTTTCCATGCTCTTTATGTGGAATATTAAATCTCGATCTCTACTTCCACTTGCTCTCACTCCATATTTTTTGCGTTCATGGAAGGAGAGCTAACTTATTTTAGCGTTTGGAATGCAGATGAGACAGTTTAGTCAATTGAGCGAGAGGGGGACTCTGTGTGTCACCATGTTTGTGTGATGACCTGCATTACTGTGTTTATTTTCAGCTGTTGTGAGGAGGAAGAATTCTAACTGTGTGTGTGTCAAGATTTAGATATACCGCTCACTCATGTTCCAGCGAGAGCACAAATGGGAAGACCTCTTTGCTTCTTTCGGCTTTTTTTTCGCAGGAGCAACAAGTAAAAAAAAATTTAAAAAGCCGAAACCCGGCACTCGAAGTCAATGTTACACCTTTCAGCGAGCAGCCTCGAGCTGAGCACAGTGCAGAACACAGAAGATAAGATGCCTTGTCTAGCCAAATCCTCCTCCTCTCCCCTTCTGTATTCAGTGGTTTACCACTTCTTCTGAGTCTCGCTTTCTTTTTCCCCTCCCTTCCCCTTCCCTGGGTGGAAAGTAACTATCGTTTGTTTTTGACACACTGGGGACGGATGGTGGAGTTTCTTTTTAACAGTCATTTATGAAAAGGCCTCACATACAGGCTGTTTGAACAGTCCCCTTTCAAAGACAGACTTTTGGAAAATGTCAAGAATTCTAATTCACCTGACAGTTACTATTGTGATCTCTGGAGAGCTGATGAAGAGACAATTATTCCATCTTCCATTGAAGACTAAACCCCTGCACAACAATAGCTGGTGAAAGTGACTCACGCACGCATGCAGATGCATATACACACGGCCCCAGATAAAACACACCCCCATGATGCACGTAAGCACACACACACACACACACACACACACACACACACACACACACACACACACACACATACACAGATGGACGTTCGAGCTGAAGTTCTTTGTTTTTTACACAAACACCGTGGAAAGGCAAACCAGTTGCATGTTCACGCTGGCGCCGAGTGACAGGCTCTCCTGGTTTCTCAATTTGAAAACCGGGCCTTTGGGGTGGATTGTTGCGGAGAGCGGACAGATGACATGATGATCAGATGTTTCAGAGGGAGGGGGATTTGTGCCAGCTGAATGACTTTTACTTACGGAAGATAACAAACTGTCTGTGTCGGGATGAACAGGAGCACATTAAAGCTGCTGTCCGTCACGCTGCTCTGCCACCTGAACCACCTCGCTCTGTCAGCTCACTACGGTCCAGTGACACACACCACAGACAAACCTGTAGTAATGGATATATTAACAACGCTACTCCTGTTCAGTTTGCGTGACTGAGAGATGTGGTCACCCACATGGAAAACGTAAAGCTCCACGATTGCATTTGCAGTGTATAAGTAAGAAAAAAAACGCAATTGTACTTTGCTTGAGAAATCTTGCGCAGGTATTACTGCATTTCTGGCTCAGTTATTAAATTACCACGATGCACATTCTTACACAACGTTCTTGCGTGCTGAATAAGCCGGGGGAATTAGTCTGTTCCGCGGCGGCACTTCATCTACGCTCTTCTCGGCGTACATTCATGCAACAAAAGCTTGATTTCATGTCATTAATACAGCAAGCTTCAAAGGGCTTCGGAGCCCAGAGTCAACGCAGTGATTAGTTTAATTAAACTTATAAGTCCACGTGAGAGCGTAGAGGAGGTTTTCATGCATCTCCTGCATTGACCCTCTCTCGACATCGATTATTCATTAACTGTCCTAAACAAGAGGCTATCTCCTGCTACATCAGCATTTTCCCCATAGTCTGGTTGGTGTCAGCTCTCTTTCCCCCCCATCAGAATCGACTGTTGCTATTAATCAGTCTTCTCCGAGGGGATAAACCAACCCTCATTTATTAAAGCTACTTTAGTAAAAAACATCCTCGGCCCCCACCAAGCCCCCCCACACACACACGCACACCACACACACACACACACACAGTGAGAGATATAGAGGGACAGGGAAACTCCCTTCTCTTCATTCTGTTCAGTTCACTAAGTTAATGATTAACCTGCCTGAGTCCATCACCCTCTCTTTCCCCCAGAGTGCGCACTTACACACACGCACACACACACACACACACACAGACACACACAGACACACACAGACACACACACACACAGACACACACACACACACACTGAGCCTCAGAGCAGAATGACAGTTATTTCCTGCCCCCGCTTCCTCTTCTGCCAACGAAGCACAGATGCTTATTTCCACGTGCAGTACCCCCCACTCCTCCACACACACACACACACACACACACACACACACACACACACACACACACACACACACACACACACAAACACACACACACACACACACACACTCATATACACCCTACACCATATCCCCCTCACCCACTCATGAGCTGTGCCTCACCCAGGCATTTAGCACCTGGCCAATCGCTAGCACTGTGGGGGCGGCAGTGAAGGGAGTAGTGGGAGAAAGAAGATTGGGGACTTGCAAATTGGGAAAGGGTGATGCTGTTATAGGCTGACCATGTAATCACAGCTGCACTCCACACTGCGGCTGAATCATCCAGTGATCTATTGAGCATATAAGACTCCAACATTATGCAGCGCTCTCTGGCGCAGGCACGCTATTGGAGCAACATGCCCGTAACTGACACATCTCAGACGACATGTCCAGAACGGCCTTGCCATCTCCGCTTGCCTCAGCTTGCCCTTTGCGCTTCTCAAGCAATCACAAGGGAATAGGAAGACGGAGGCACGCTCAAGCCCGCTTCCGTTCTCATGTCGACATTTACAGTGCAGTGCACAAGAAGAACAGGCTTCCGACGGGAAAGCAATGGCGTCGGGCCACATGAGCAAAGAGGGGGCATCTGGCCACTGAAGTCTCAGTGGACCAGGATGAATTTAATTCAATCACATACATTGAGGGGGAGAAAATACCGGACATGACTGGAGAGCAGGCATAAACAAAACAAGGCTGAGAGGGAACGGCCAATTTTTTTTTGTACTGCCAATCATGGCCAAGAGAAGCGTTTTGGCACAGATACTCCCGTTGCTTCTGCTTAAAATTACAAATTAACAAACATAGCTGACCTCTAACGTCATCTTTTCCAGAAAATTTTCTTTTTCCCCTCAAGGATCTTTCATTCCTTTATTCTGAGATCTACAACTCGTGTCATCTTGAACAAGTAGACCACACAAAGTGTCAAATGTGCCCTGCAGTCAAGACTTTGCGTATTAAAGTGCA
This sequence comes from Fistularia tabacaria, assembly GCA_901007705.1. NCBI lineage: Eukaryota > Metazoa > Chordata > Actinopteri > Syngnathiformes > Fistulariidae > Fistularia > Fistularia tabacaria. The sequence continues at coordinate 112,988 of CAAKHD010000327.1, forward strand.
AATCGGTGCAGGCGATTCATTTTTAAACCCGCATTCAGTATCATAAAGGTTTTTTAACGCAAGGTTTTTCGTTCAAATCCTCAGTCAATACCAATGATAATAATAGTTTTATAAAGTCTCCACTGCATTATCCAGTTCACCAGATTCCTTGGTCTTTTATTTTATGACTGTTATTGGTGACCAGTGAACTGTAAGGTCAAAAAAAAGTCCCTAAGATAAAGCTCCTGCACCCCCAAGTGTTGTGGGGAGTCACAATATAATTTGACTTACAATTTTTCAACTCCACGTTCCATGCTGTTCTCCTTTTTAAATGCGACGTATATTTTTTAACACGGTAGATTGTTTTTGTTTGGTGCTTGCCAACAATTCTCCCAAAAGACCTTTAAGATTATTACCAAACAAATACTATCCGGTCGAGTAATTAAGTTTTGTGCCTCTTTCGGTTGGCGTAATCTACAGGGCATACATGGCCCTGTGTAGTTTGGCGTGCGCACACAAACGCACGCGCGCACACACATTTACAGGTTTTTATATATGCTAATGTTAAGAGGTCATGTTCAGTTCACACAGTTCCACTGCGATCCCCGGGGAGTTAGAGGAACGGAGAGGGAAAAGATGTCCCCCAAAGCAGGGACAACCCTTTCAAATAATCTGTCCCCTTTTTGAATAAAGCCCTTAATACAGCTCGGGTCGGGCTTATATGACTGCCGCAGCCGCCCCCCACCGTCCATCACTGTCATTATACTGCGTGTTTTTCTGATGAAGAAAGATACCGTAATTTGATTTTAATGAAGGAATGAATGGGTTTGTTGTTGTTTTAACGATGACTTCACGCCACAGACACTTGAATCTCGCCGAGACAAGCTTCCCACGGGGATAATAAATTCTACCCTGCCTTATCTTATTATCAAAGCCAGAAGGGCACTTTGTTCTACTTCTGTGCAATTACAGAAAATGTCACGAGCACCATCGGAACAATTTCACAATGTATGATCTCGAATTCAAGCAATAACTTCATGTGACCTGCGGGGACCCTCATTAAACTCATTCAATTATATTGAGATACATTATATTTTATTAGCTTATTTCAAAGCTTATGTGGTTTCGGGTCCCAGAAGTCCCTCCTCTCGCTAAAGTATTTTGAAAACATTTGCACAATGAAGGCTTGTCTTTTCTTGCATCTACCTAATGAGATGAATCACAGATAGTTCCTGGGTAAAATGAAAACAATGCTCAACCCTGAAGAGCTTGAAGTCTATTGCCTCTCTCCGCCTCCTCCACAAACACCCAAAGTTACTTCTGTATTTACATTCCTTTACATACTGTATGTTGCTGTAAAATTGTAAAAACATATGTCCTCATTCATCGGCAAGACGTGTCTGCACTGGACGTGTCTGCACTGGGAGGGTTGATTTTTAATGGAAGCTCCTTTTGACAGTTTTTCACTAACAGCCTGGATTCATTTTCAGCACCTTAAATGAAAACAACTGATGGAGAAACCAAACATTCCTGCGCGTCTTCGGTTTACACACAGCGTAGTGACAGCGTCAACGAGGATATTCGCCATGATTTAATATGATGGTTTTACAGAGCTGTGACTTCCCTGCCTCCACTGTTTGCCCCCCAACTGTCCACTCAAGGCGTAGCCTCTCCCTCCCATTCAGCTCTCCGCTGTGCTGCGGCCAGATCACAGAGCCAGGGATTAAAGAAGATTATCCTGCCCACGGGATCTCAGACCCAACGCTGGGAGGGCAAACACAGGGGGACGGCCGGAGCATCTGAAAGTGCAGAAAATGTGCCTTTCAGGAACGCAGAGGCACCGAACACAATCGCATACCTGGCACGTGCCACCGGAAATGGATTTGCTCTATGAGCTACATCGGGCAGGATAATCAGACTTTATTTCTCCGGCAACAGGCCCGCCACGCTGTGAAAGAGCATCCCCAGCCCACCCTTTTAATCTATTAATCCACTGTACAGAATGAATTCAACCTAGGGTGAAAAGCTCATGGCAGAATCTTTCAGCCAGGAATTTGGGCTTGTTTCTCTGTGTGGTCCTCCAATCCCCCCCCCCCGGGCGTCCATTGTAGTGGATAGCAAAAGCATAACAAGATTGATTGATTTATCACAAAAACACACTTTTCCGCAGTATTACAGCGCACAAAGTAATCTGTGTTATTGTGTACATGCACAATCATTTCTTTCTTATGGTCCCGCGCCACTTAAATCTGCAGCCGTGTTGTGGGTGTCTTGTACAAAAAGTCCTCTTGTCATCTGTTGAATTATCCAGCTAATGGTGGACGCGCACTGGAATATTTTGGGGTTCATTTGGTGATGTTAAAGTGTGACAGTAATAATCTACTGATAGTACGTTCAAGTACCAAACACGCGGACACATCAACCTAGTAAATTCCTCATATATTAAATTACCTCTATCATTTCCCTCCGCTGTAGCTAAAAGCATTCAACGTGAATTACTTTTTTTTTTTTCAAAAAGGAAACGAAACATCTGTCAGCGGGCTTAACGCGACCATCGTCATAATCCACAATAGCAAATCGAGATATTTTGGCATTTTTGACGGAAGATTGGCTTCGAAATATTGCACAGGGTGACAGGACAAAAGGCGAGAGCAACCAGGAGCTGTCAGCCACAGAACGGCTGGCAACTTCTTAATGATGCAACCTTTGTCCGTGTCCTTCTGTTTTGCAGACTCACGGCAGTCAGATCAGGATTGTTCGAATAATGATTATTCCCTGACTTTTAGATGTTACCTCCCGTATGAGTTTCACATTGACATTAGCTGCAGTGACAAAATTTTCCAGTCTTTCTGTTATATACTCCCAAAAATTGCGGCGCGTTAACACTAATTTGACAGTTTCATTCATCATATAGGTCGTTTTAGGCCTTTTCGTTATCGGCCGCGTCCCCTGGATGCAAAGCCCATAAACGGGAGGACTGCAGTTAATGGAATGTGCTGAGTGAAAGTTCAGTCAGAGAAAAACAAATCTTTATGTAAATGATCCCTGCTTTGCTTTAGAATTTTAAAATCATTTGTCATCTTATGGCGCTCCTTAAAGTGCCCCCAAGTTAGATGATGTATGTGTGACGGAACCCTTTCCCGGCACTTCTCCGACTGCGACTCCCTAATAAATGAGACTTTCTCTGAGTTGTTTTAATCAGGGCGTTTGCCGTGATTGGACGCCCTCTCCCATCACAACATCAGAGAAGTTTCGTGTTGAGTGAACTAAACACCCTCCATTACTTTAAATCTAACAATGGTCTATGTTGACAATAGCCCAGCTTGTCGCTTTCACCAATCAAAATGATGAAAGGCAAACCTAATTATAACTACATTGTCACCCGTGGCTGGGATTAACCGGTGCTGGCTGTCACTGACAACTTATTTACAATCTTGCGCCGAAGTGTTACCGCAATCAATATTTTATGTCAAGAACATGGAGGGATGTCAGGTGAGTGTCTTTTGTCGCTGTTACATTCCTAATTATTTTGACTTGACATTCAACGAATGAATACAGGAGAGCTGGAAGGTTTCAGTAACCTAGCAACGAGAAACACTCGAGAAAAGCACTCCGTAAATGAGATTTAGGGTGCATCTTGTGGACACGGGCCATAATCACTGTCACAGAATGAAGCTAAAAATGATATCTATTTTTTTTTATTGGAGCTGAGTGCTATGTTTTTATATTTACTTTTTTATTTATTGCCTGCTGGAGGTATAAAAAAAACAATGACAGTCTCCTTCATTCTCACCCTTCTCCAATCCTGCCCACATTCAAGATTGAAAATTACACCTGATTTTGGGTGCTCTCGGCAGCAACAGAGACTTTTTTTTCTGTCCTCCCCTCCACTCTTTTTGCTCTTCATCCCATTACTTTTCATCCCTATCGCCCCTCGGAGCTCCCCGCCGTTTTATATGTAAATCCTCCCAACTACCCCCAAAGGCCATTTGCTATGAAAGGTAAGTGCAAAAGAATCGTGACTCCCACCACCCTGTTCACTTCACAACCAGAACTCAGATTTTTGAGGATCATAGCAGAGACCAGTGCAGAAGTGGTTGTTAAATGAGCTTTGTTTCTCTCAGGCTGCACCTTGTAGGATCCTGCATGGGGAAGCTCTTCTGAATTTTCCCTCCCCTCTGCTTTTGGTGGAGCGAGGATGGACTAAACAGATGGATCAGCTGACACGCAGAACCATCCTGAGAGATGACAGATGGCGAGACATGTTCATTCGGCGCCCTGTTTAGTTTCCTGTCACTCGTATTAAAATAAATTAGGAGTTGAGAGACCAACTCTCTGATGGTGAGAGTGGCTGCTCGGCAGCGGTGGGAGCAATAGAATTACATCGATTTGCTTTTTGATGTTTAATGGAATTTGCGGGATGGGAGTCATAAGTCGTGGGGGTGCGATGGAGAAAAAGAACGGGGGTCAGCTACGTAAAAGCTCCATCCAGATGCATTATCCCTAATGAACAGAACTTTAATTGCACCGAGGGGCATTCCTAGAAAGTGGAAACGTCCTCCTCGCGACCCAATTAGAGCAAACCGTGGCGCTGGAAATTATGTGGAGCCAAAAAGGTTTGAGAGAATCTTCGAATGCCATCGCAAGTTGGACCGGGCAAAGTGATGTCCGCGCTTCACCCCAACACGGAATCCATAGATCCCCCTCCCCACACGGTGTCCCCCTCCCTTCCACCCCAACAAGCCCACACAAGGAGGGGTATTTTTAGCGCATCACCCTATCTCTGAGATGGAGCGAGTAACTCCCTCTCTGCAGGCTGGGGCTGCTGGGCCTCTTTTATTTTAATCCAGACTGGAGAGAGATGAAGAGAGAGAGAGAGAGAGAGAGAGAGAGAGAGAGAGAGAGAGAGAGAGAGGAGAGAAGTGTGAGTCATCCAGAGCTACCTTTGTGTCACCGTGGTTCTGTTCCACCGCACCGTCTTTCCTCGGCTAATCTATCCATCTATCTACCTATCTATGTGTATCTCCATATCCTCTTAACAATATTAATTTCTGTCATATTTAATCCAATGTAAAAGTGAAGAGCAGACTAATAAGCGATTTTGGCATCCCATTCGTCATACATATTCCGCTGCACAAAGATGGTTGGCAGACTATTACCCTGCAATGAAAGATAATTACTGATATAATGCGGTGCAGAAACAAATGCTGGGCAGGGTGCACCAGAGTGAGAAAGCGAGGAGGGTTGATTTGAACACACAGTGAAATGGTCCATTTAGCTTAATGCTCTGAATTATGTGGCCTTAAATAAATAAATAAACAATAAGTCTGTTTTCTGTCGTTTATTCTGCGAGGTTGTCCTTCACCGTCAACACCGAGGCAGCGCTAGACAATAACAAATGGATTTCAAAAGTACTGCAGGCTAGAGTACATTTTCAAAGTGTATATTACTGAATTTCTCTCTTTGGGACCATCAAGTAAAAAACTGAACTCTTGGTCGCAGGTGAACGTCGAGCAAGGGGCAAAAGAAAAATATCAAAAGTTTCTGCAAATTGTGTCAGTTGTTAATTTCACACTTTTTTGCATCTCCAGGAAATTCGTCTCAAGAAATTATGACAGCAAAAAGGATGATTTCACGCAATCACTTCTCATTTCAGTAAATACATTTCCACAATCTAATGTAATCCAACAGAAGCCTGCGTATCCTGTTACTGTCAGCTCAAGCAAAAAGCAGTACTTAGTATATGATTAGGGGGGAAAATGGTCTTAAATTACTTATTGATGTTAGATGTGTGGCTGGTTTTCTACTTGGCAACGTTAGAAACGACATGCTGTTGCAGCTTTCAGCAAATGTTACCTCGATCCCCCTCAAAGCTGTGTTCTTGCCACATGTTTCGGAGGAGTGGTTTTTGAGGTTTTTGTTTGTTTGTTTTCAGGAGGGGGGGTTTTGAGGGGGGGGGGGGGGGGGTCCGGTGGGCGT